>UZAE01012092.1:0-20365 GCA_900617975.1 Rodentolepis nana
TGGAAGAAAGATCTGTATTGATTCTTTGCGAAACCCTTCACTCTCAACCTGTGCAATCTCCACCCACCTGTTTTTTGTCAATAAAATATATAATTGTGATTAATATTTGTTATTTTATTACACTCAAATCGTGTTTTTAAATCTCACTTGCAGGAAGTTAGGTTTTACAACATTAATAATTAAGACAAAGTACTTACATTAAGATTAGTGATAGTTAGATTTATTTATATCAAGTGGCAGGCTTTATGATAGTTATCATTGACCATTTAGTTGACTTCCGGTTTCACAGAGAGGAGGAACATCAAAGTCACAAAAGTCGAGGGAGGTAACGGAAGTGTGATTCACAGGTGTAAAAGCAACGGACACAAAGGTAGAAAAAAAGGTAAGATGAGTACTGAGAACGTGGTTGAATATGACACACAGTCGGGTCATGGTAGTTTAAAGTCAACCGCCTGTTTATAGACAAATTTGTCGTATGAGTATACGTTGTCCAGTGTGCACCACGTGGGAGGTAAGTCTATCGCGCACCTCGTGATAGTATAATAAATCACCAACAAATTCTCTACTAGTATTATTACTTTAGAGGCCTATCCGTATTAGATTCAAGTTTCCAAAGCCTATTGGGAAACAGGGGGACTTTCAAGATGGGAAGACCCAAGCAAAAGTAGGAATTAGGGGTGCATTGGGTGCGAGCATGAAATGAGAGGAAATGTGAAAATGGTGAGTCGTTTTGAATAGGTAGTGGCAATGCAATCGTAATTACAGTGCACTTAATAGGGTTAAATGCTTTATAGTCATTATTCGTTCTTTCAGCTATTCAAAGAATTCAATGGAGGTCAGCTCGTGTATTCGATGGTAGACCATGTCAAGATTAAGAGAACCATCCAATTAGCGTCACAAAAGCCCCTTTCATCTCCAATAGAGTTAATTTTATATTTGGAAATATCGAAATCATTATTTAGCTACAGATCCACTTGGGTCTATGTGACCTCATGACCTTTTTCCTGTTCACTATCGGGTCTGGTAGCTCAAGTTTTACTTCCAATTTTTCGGAGGCAAAATGCCCAAGAATAAGTCGTGACTTGAGGTGCTGAAATTAGGACCATCGTTATAAAGCAGTCTGTTACGGAAAGTCAAATTGTATCTCAATTTTCTATTAAATAAGGTAAGAATAAATTTCAATTAGGGATATATTAGCAGGGATAGTTTGTAGAGTCCACAACCCTGCCATGGCCGAACAAAGATATCCCATGCGCACTCATACAGACTTGAAGGTGCGGCCGTGCTACTTGTCACGTAGGGAACAAGTGCGGTCGTGAGCTCAGAGACCACCCAGCTAGCCACCAATCAATAGTCCCTGCATTGTTTAACAAACCCTTTGTTGCATTTTATTGACTATTTCTATGGCAGTCAGACAGCCAAGAAATAAACGCGTTCCTTGCCATACGTCTGTTTCCTTTTATTCGCTTTGCTGTGGCTTGAATAATTATTATTATGTCAAATGGCAGGCTTTTTGATGGTTATCATGAGCCCTTTAGTTGACTTCAGGATTCACAGAGGGAAGGAACATCAAAGTGAAAAAATAGTCAAGAGGGCGGAGGGGGGGGGAACAGAAGAGTATTTCAAAGATGTAGAAGAGACAGACACAATGGTAGAAAAAAGATGAGGTAAGTACTGGGGAAGCAGTCGAATATGACGTACAGTGGTGTGATGATAGTTTGAAGTGAGAAGTCAACTGCCAGTTAATAGACTTTTTTGCCGTATGAGTATACGTTGCCCAGGGTGCACCACATGGAGGTCAGTCTATCGCACACCCCTTTTAGTTACGTATTTGATACCTTATATTCTTACACAATTTCAAATCCCATAAGGCTCAGAAATGATTGCCCAATGCAATGCAATTTAAACTAATGGAATAAGATCTTAACACGGGAAATAGGAAAATGGTTTGGGAAGAGACATAGAACTAAAATCTATTTTCTGAACTAGAAGGTTTGTATAAAAGAAATTCATTTATCTGAGGTTAATTTTAATATTTCTAATACTTAATAAGAGAAAATAACAAATTCTTATCAGAGAAACGTTTTATCTTTTCTTAAAATTTTAAAATTTTGATGTTTAAATTGAGTTAAGTACCGTTTATTAAATTTCCACTAGCGACAATAATTAGGTTATTATCAACCACGCTCTTCTTTCCAAGAATCATCTTGGACACGCATAAAGTGGCCAAACTTGAAAGATTTTCCTCATCAAATTCCTCTAAAACTTTGCTTTTAAGTTCAAATAAACTTATGGGTGCTTTTTAATTAATTAATAATTTTTATTTAAAGCAGTAGAAGTGAAGCTTTGAAGTTACGGTCATTGTGTAAATAGCGGATTGTAGTTGAATGATTTGATAATATACCTCATTTACTATTCGCTTGGATATTTTTCCATAATTGGATGAAGATTTTGTGATAAAAGAACCCTCTCCCCGTCCCCCTCCACCCACCTATTTCCTTAATTAAACTCTTTCCCTATTTCCACGTTAATCATTGTCTAAATTTATCCCGCTTTGATCACGCTAATAATTATAATGCTTTGAGTTGTGCTTTCTGCCTAACATAGGCTCATTGAGACCAAGATTGAAGTCTCTCTCTCTCTCTCTCCCTCTCTCTCTCTCTCTATATATATATATATATATATATGTACCAAAATTGTAGATCGATGCACTGAAATGTGAAATGTATATGCGAACCCAAAAATGCCGTATTCATTTAATTAAAAAGCTATTATGAAATATCTACCTTAGCGGAAATGAGATATTCGACATAATTTATATATATGACATTTCTTTAATTTCAAATATAAAGTTATAAAATGCAATTGATGGCGCGAAGGCACTTTGGTGCAAAGCTGTTGCAGAGTTGATGTCAAACTGAATTGCATTCCAAAGTAAAACTTATTTAACGCTTTTCACTCAAAGATGGGCAAAGACTAAGAAATTTACTGAAATTTGCTATTTTTATGCACACATATGAGGTTCACTTTTTTAAAATACTCCCCACCCCTCCCATTCCCAGCGTGACAACTGAGAAGTGCTTCTCTTTAAAAATAGATTTGAGTTATTACTTAACTGTGACATTTTTATGCAATTTAACTGAACCTTAAAGAAGAAAGGAGTCAGATCATATTGAATACTGTCAAGGGGGGTAAATTAAAAACAATTACATTATGAAGTACCGAGTTGGGTTTTTAGATGCAAAATTAAATTACAATTAAAACCTCCAAAGATTCTTCTGTTAATTTTATGATGCTTAATCTTTACTGGAAATTTGTCAAGCAAAGTACTATTTAACATTTTCAGCCCAGTCGCCATTTCTTCAATCATACAAAATCACTGAGACTGAGGTAACCCATCTGTTTAAATGTTCTCCACAATTAATATTCAATGGAGAGGCGTGCATAATGAACTAATTGCTGCATGTCTCTCTTCCAGATATGAATTTTAAATTGAATTAATTATAATTGACTCCAAAATCTATTCCTACCATCTTCCTCACGCCTCATCTCATCCTTGGTTTTAGCCAACGGTTTTGTGATTTAAAGGTTATCAGAATATAAAGAGAGAAAAAGAGTTTATTTGGGGCATTTACATATCCCAAGTGGAAAACAAATAGAAAGGTAAACGAAAGTTGGATTGAAAGTAAATGTTGCATCAGCATTTAAGGAGAAGTTGGCAATCACGATGTTCACTAATAATTACATTATGATTACCTTGGCTTATTAGGGAGCCGCGTTGCACGTTCACAGTTACGATATCTTCAAGTGACTCCGTTTTTCCAAATTATCTCAAGTGAGATATAGGCTCTTAACGTTCGCCTGCTAGGGGTGTGCGATAGATTTACCACCATGTGGAGCACCACGGGCAACGTATACTCATGCGGCAAAAAAAGTCTATTAACCGGCAGCTGACTTCTCACTTCAAACTACCATGGCCTGACTGCTTGTCATATTCGACTACTTCCACAGTTCTCACCTCATCTTTTTTCTACCTTTGTGTCTGTCTCTTTTTTCTCACCTCACCTTTGTTCTACCTTTGTGTTTGTCTCTTACTTACCTCACCTTTTTTCTACCTTTGTGTCTGTCTCTTTTACACTTACCTCACCTTTCATCTACCTTTGTGTCTGTCTCTTTTACACTTCACCTTTTTTCTACCTTTGTGTCTGTCTCTTTTACATCTATGAAACACTCTTCTGTCCCCCCCCCCAATCTTAACCTTTTTCACTTTCTTCACCTTTTTTCTACCTTTGTGTTTGTCTCTTACATCTTTTAAACACTCTTTTGTCCCCCCCCCCATCTCGACTTTTTTCTCTTTGATATTCCTTATTTTTTCTACCTTTGTGTCTGTCTCTTTTACATCTTTGAAGCACTCTTCTGTTAACCCTTTCGATTTTTTCTCACTTTGATATTCCTTCACCTCTGTGAAGTCCGAAATCAACTAAAGGCTAATGATAACTATCAAAACGCCTGCCATTTGATATGGGGCTAATGATAACTATCAAAACGCCTGCCATTTGATATCCTAATGATAACTATCAAAACGCCTGCCATTTGATATAAACATTTGCTTGTCAGTAATAACTTGTTATTTTCACATACGAGATCAATATATCGAATTATATTGTCATTGAGGTTCTTACAGTCCCTCCTATTTTAGATAACCTATCTTAGAGTATTAAATCATATTGGAAATTATAAAAAAGTGGAATTATTCAAATCCTCTAGTTATGGTACACATAAGACAACAATATTTATGCAATTTTTGGCGACTTGAAGCTATTAAAGTGGTTTGTCGGGAGCTGGTTGCAGCTGTGGATGTCGAAAAAATCCTTGCAAGGAGTTGAGGTTCTCAAGAATAACCAACTTTTATATGAAAAACATGCATATTGAGAATATCCACCACTGTCTTGCTGAGTCATTCAAAGCCCCTATTTATTATCATCTCCTCTTCAAAGGTTATATTTGTGTAGAAGAATTGCTAACTCAATGTATTTCAAAATGCCTATGGGCATTGTAATTCAAATAATTTTATAATTGTAAGTCAATAAAAGAATTTATTACAGATAAATAATAACCTTGTCTACATTGGGTGGTCCAGTGCCTTTGGGAGGAAGATAAGAGGGGTACCACTTTGGGTAAGTTGCTGTTTGCACACGGAGTCAGGAGATGGGCACGAAATTCAAATCATGGAGGCTGGGGATGCAGAGGGGATAGTAGGCAAGTAACAAAATCCAAGCTTATGGCGCGACTGCTGATCGTTCAGGTCTTATTATCCTTTTAGCATGTTTACGTCCCTGCTTTTGGCTTTTCCCCACTTGACGTCATTTATCCCTCCGCCCCCTTTCATGTCCTAGTGTGTGTGTGTGTGATTAGCGCGTAGTGTAAAAGAGATTGATTTAATTGGCTAATTCATATTAGTTTCGATTTGGCCGCCATTAATGGTGACTCCCTATGCTACGAATCATACAAAATAAAATTAATTTTATGCTTTTAGGCTTAGTTAAAGTTTATAAAATTGCCAACTTCACTCTTATATGACTAATTAAAATCGTCAGTTTATCGACTATCTTCCGCATTCTATTTAATTTCGTTCTTCCTTTGGTCCGCTTTCTAGAATCCTAATGGGTATCATTAAATGAGTTTTTTTTCATCCTAAAGTTAACTGTGCAATCTGAAAATTATTGACACTCAGTTTAGATCCGAATTTAATGATGATACAACTCTCTCCTGCCGCATCTTTATTCAAAATTTATCTAAGCGACTTCTCCATTTAAGTGAGAATCTCACATGCTTTCTAATTAACTTAGCCTTTGAAGTATATTTATAGTTTTGTAATATTTTAATTGCAATTTATTGCAACATAATTAATCAACTAAAAAAGGGAGGGCCCAGACTCCTGTTATATATTCCCCCCCCCCCGCCATCCCAATATCAATAAAGCTTTATTTAGCAAAAAGCATTTCGAAGTACATTTCGCGCGCGTGCCGTGGAGTTGGTTCGATTAAAAGCCACTACCCATCCCTCCACAAGCGGTCAACATTGCTACATTCCCCTGGAAATATGTATACCGATACTGTTAGTAGATGTGGATTTTCGATATTTGTTTAAATTTATATGAGTATCGGTAGGAGCAGATGGTAAATAAATTCTAACCTTTAGGTAGTGGAACTTTGTGAGTGGGATCATTTGGTGGTAATAGTTTTTTCTTTGGCGGGAGGAGTGGATGAAAGCAGGCAAAAGGAAACTATTTTAGTTACAGAATTGTTTGACGAATGATTACTCACTCAGGGATTGGATTGAATGATGTTAAAATACTTTATCTGCTAACTTTTGCCTTTTAGTTTAAAAAAATAATAAAGTACACTTTTGCCCATGTAAACGCAGTGTCTTTCACTGTTCTAATTAGTATTCACAAATTCAGATGTAATAGATTGATCTTCCGAGGATTGAGATACCCACAGCATTTGCGTGACAAGTCATACTTGTATTTGGCCTAGTTAATTGAAACTTAAATTTATTTTGACCTCTCAGTACCTTCTGCAAAGTAAGGAAAACTGTAGGCATTCCATCTAGTCATTTAAAATTTTGCAAGACAGGGGGTGTGGACTCCGGATGAATTCTTATCACCCCTCTATTTTACGAGACTGTTGGTGGTCTAAGCAATTGATTTGGTCATTATGTCGATTATATGTTTACTACCGTTATCTCTTCGAAATGCATGTGTATAATTACATTTTCTTTGAGTGATGATATTCTACAACCATATTCACTTTATTCCCAAATAAAAAAAAACAATTGAGTGGAGTCCTTGTACGCTTAGTTTAAATTTTGTTTTTTCCTTTCCCTGATCTTCTATTCAGTTCAAGTTCTGTTGGTCGTGTGCTTGGAAATGAAAATTTAAAATACTTATCACCTCGTCGCAACTTCAGCTGCAATACCCAAAAATGGAATGGACTTGTGGAGGAACCATCTAGAGAGTGAATAGGTTGGACTATTGAAGTGTTCCAGGGTGACTCCATGTTTAAACGCCCCCCCCCCCCCCACAATCCAACATTAATATTCACTTCAAATGGCAGGCATTTTGATAGTTGTCGATAGCCCTTTAGCTGACTTCGGACTTCACAGGGAGTAGGAGGAACATTATAGTGGAAAAAATTTGAGAGGGGGGGGGGAAAGAAGAGTGATTTACAGATGTAAATATACTGATGATCAAAAAGGCGGAGAAGTGGAAGTGGTTGAATATGACGCACAGTGGGGTAATGGTAGCCTGAAGTCAACTGCCTGTTAAGAGACTTTTGCAGTAAGGGTAGACGTTGCACAGGGTCCACCACGTGGAGGTAGCTCTATCACACACCTCCTAAAATTAATACTGAGCTTAGCAATAATATGTGAATAATCAGGGGGGGGGGCATAGTTGCTAAGTGGGACATCTCTTCGGCTGTTCTGAATGACTGTCGATAATGGTTTGTGCTATAAGGATGCTTCTCCTCAAATCATGATTATTAATTACCATTGCTTGTTATGCGTTATTGACAGGTACATTGGATATAATTTTTATTAAAAAAATTAATAGATGAATTACCAACCAATGTATGTCACATAAATTACAGTAAATAAAGATTAGAAATGGCTCATCCTAAAAGCCAACATGACATAAGGGAGTTGTATACACTTGCCTCCTGCAAAAGGCAGATATATTTTGTCCACCTAATCACTTCTTATCATCGGGTAAATAGAAAAGCAGCCTTTTATAAATACTAGTTCGTGCATAATTGACATGGTTGGGATGACAGTCGGAAAATTTCCTGCCAATACGGCCTCTGTTATGGCAAAGCCAACAAAGTATATCAGTATTTCACAAAATAGTGGATACTCGTTATAAATTTGACACTGGGAAAACAATACACTAATTAGGAACTACAAATCAACAGGATTTGAAGGTAATTCAATGAACAAGGAAAATAAACTGATGAGAAGAGATTTAAGAAACCCTCCCCCCCCACCCCACCCCCCAATTAGAGTTTACTCTAATTTTTCTCAGTGGAAAAGGGCCAGCACGTCCATGCCCCCGCAAGATGTGGAACTCTGGTTAGAAGTTCTTAACCCTTGTCAGACCACTTTTGGGGCCTTACTTCTGTGAGACGTTGACCTCCGTCAAGCTAGCATGGCTAGTAGAGATGGTCATCCCTAAATGCAGTATTCATGATTGATAAAGAAATATTCACATGACCGTGGGGGGGGGGGGGGGGGGAGGGCAAAACTCGAACTCCAATGCCGAGGTGCTCCTGTGTTTATTTCAGTATTTATATATTCATACCGGGGTGTGCGATAGACTTACCTCCACGTGGTGCACCCTGGGCAACGTATACTCATACGGCAAAAAAGTCTATTAACCGACAGCTGACTTCTGACTTCAAACTACCACGATCCCCTGGTTGTCATATTCGACCCCTTTACAGTACTCACCTTACCTTTTTCTCTATCTTTGTGTCTGTCTGCCTCTTTACATCTGTGAATCGCTCTTCTGTTCCCCACCCCTCGACTTTCTGCTACTTTGATGAACCTTCCCTCTGTGAAGCCCGAAGTCAGCTAAATGGCTAATGATATCTATCAAAACGCCTACCATTTGAAATAAATAAATATATATATTCATACCTACAAATTATATTAATTTGTAAATTGTTCATAGCAATTCCACTAATAAGGCAATCCTCAAAGGGTTGATGAATTTGTTTTAGGTATAGTGGAAAAACTTATTTGTAATGAGAAGTGAGTGAAATATAGAAAATCCACTTTCCGTGTTGCTAACCTACCACCTCTGCTATCAACCACACTCAATGAATGCAATATTAATTTAGTACGTCCATCATTTGAGCCTTTGAAGAACTTAAGTTTTCAGTGGAATTCGATTCACAAAGTTTTAACAGGTAAATCATAATTAATGGTTGGGGGGGGGGGGGGGGGGGGAGGAGGTTTCTAGGGCTTACTTTGTGTTCCAAGTTGTTCAAAAGGGAGTGAAAACTATGATTAGTTCGAGAGATGGAAATCATTTTGCATTACTCGGTCTGAGTACGGGGGGGGGGAGAGAGAGGGATTATCGGTGATTGGACTAAGGCTCATGTGTTAACTTATGCAAATGATTTAATTATTCATTTCTAAATAAGAAAACGCCATTCTAGATTAAAGATTGATGAGATTCAGACAGGTTAAGTTACAATAAATCTCTGCCTTTTAGGGATGAACAATAATGGGGGAGTTTTAAAGGAACATAACTGGCAACATGACCAGAGGCTACAGAGAGAATTCACTATTCACTAATTAACACAACAAATCTCAAACTGGTATTGCCCCAAATAGCGATTGTAATGACATGTAAATTGAACTAGCTTCACAAGAGTTAATTCCTTGCCTCAGGTTAAAGTTAAGCACTTTAAAGCCTAAACGAGGCAAAGAAAATCAACCTTCAAATTGCAAGAAAGAGGGTGGTAAGGAGCTTATCAAGTCACGCACACAACTTCGGCTATCTTCAATTGACTGAAGGTTTCCTTTGCTGAAATACTACTTCACTCTGAAAATGCTGGTGAGCTTTTTGCACAGACCACGATAGTAAGTGCCATCTGAAAGCTTGAAACCAATGAAATTGAAATTGGTTGCGAGTAATTATATTCATTAATTGAGGTCTTCTAAAATTTAGGCTAATATTAAATTTGAATTTCGCTTTTTAAATTTAAAGTTTAATTGTGTTATATTTATCTATCAACTGTTTCCAGTGAGCATAGAACAAAGGAGACTCCTGATTGGATAGGAGGTAGATGTGGCAGATGAGATTATCTGGATTAGAGAAATTTGGCCTCATTTGATCTTGTGATATTTCTGCTATGCCTTATCTGCAACAAACAAACGTCATTGTATGATAATTTTTTTATTTCACAGTTCAAAGTTTATTATATTAGTCGTATTTCGATGGTCAGAGTTTAAAGACCAGATTTCACCTTCATATGAAAAGTCCCGATCGACATGTAAATCATTTCTTTCGAGTATGATTTAATTTTTGAGCCTTCCATCCCACCCATTTCACTGTTCCTCTACATATAATATGGAATGACATTAGTCTATCAATGACCTTTGCGTGTAAAAGTACAAAGTTAGGCCTAAGGTAGATTTAGTTATTTTAAAGTTATTTTGTGCTAATTTTTTCATATGATCAATTGTAATTAATGCGCCTGACTGAATGGGTTAAAAAGTCCGTCGGTAATTAGGTAATGAGTGTATCTACTCCAACCCATTTGTACTTCGGTTGACATCTCAACCTCCAATTCTTCAGCTGGCACTTCTCAGTCCACATCTCCTACTCTCAAATACTGTCCATTGTATCGCATCTTTGTTACGCATTAACGGTCCCCTCCTTTCATCATTATCTTCAACCTTAGTTACTCATATCCGTAGAATCCTCTTCAGTTCTTTTGCTTCATTCTAATTATTGTATCTATCTATCTATCTATGCATGGGTAGAGAAGACTCAACTTACAAGGCAGTAGGGCAAAAAGCTGCACTTTCATGCATTTGGACTCGTGTGTTAATGGGATTTCCGAAGAATTAATTAATACTGAACTTAGTATAAAAACTGTAATATCTAATTTCTTATTTGCCAAATCGAATGACAAATTGACCCCTACTCAGAAGGCAAGTTTTCTATCATTTCAAGCCATGGAAATGGGAGAGTCACTAAATTAAAATTAGCGAATAAATGATGTCTGAATTCTAATTTCCCCACACTCTTTTCTTCAGCTAAGATTCCAGCTAATTTGTCAAATGTCGTCGAATGCGTCAACTATGCACAAATAAACTAAAAGTGAAAGTTAGTCTTTATACACAGAAGTGAGACACTGAAATAATCGATACTCAACAATGGATAAACCACAAGGCCATTTGATACTTATTTTTCAACGCTTTCTGGTAGTTAAATGGACATTTCTCACTGTTGTGTTGCTATAGTAACGCACGCTTTTATTAGGTAAGAGAATACAACTATTTTAGGACATTAAATTTAATACATCATTACGGTTCATTTATCTTTTGAAGTTTTATTGAAAACACGGAAATGCCCATTGTGATGTTCATAAAAATCTCCTTAAATGGAATTAAAGTTGTGAAAGTATTAATTAAGTCATTCTGATAACTGGTGTGCACTTTTAAAAGTCAAACAAATGAAATAAATAATAATTAAGACTCTGGGAATAGAACCTTGAAGGGTGGATAAAACTAAATATTTATTCTACGTGTATGCTGCTTGAACCAAATTTAGGTGGGCTCACAAAGGAGGCCAGTCACTGCCAAATCCCCTAGATCAAAGTCACCAGTAGACAGCGGAGAGGAAATACCCCCCCCCCCATATTTCTTTTTTAATAGGCCCAATGAACTACTGCCTAGAACACGCAAATCTGATGCTTATTTAAGGTTCAAAAGAGCGTTTTTCATCAGTTGATAAAAATTAAATTGGACAGGGAGTAACGATGTACATGTTGAACAATTGCTTTCACTTATGCATATATATGTATTTATAGAAGAAAGTTTTTTTAAAATTTAATTTAATTGTTCATCGTTGTTTCAGGGAGTGGCAGGCACGCATGCCAAGTCATGGACCGACGCCTATGGATGCACGTTCAGTGATGTGGGTGAACACACACACTCACACATCACTGGCTAATTCTGGGTAAACGCAGACTTAGCAGAATGCAATTTGTTCAAGGGAATTACTCCATTGCGCCGTCTCTTTACGCAATTCAAATGGATCTGATTAAATCGTTGTCATATTACTTCAACGGTAGCATATAACGATCACTTTCCATCATAATGATTTTGACTATTAATGACTTAAGATCCACTTTATGATCACTTAACTACTATCCAATAAGTATTCAACTCAAGAAGCTGTAATATCATGAGTATAATTTTCTGAACGTGCTTTTGGAGATCTGCATATCGTGATTTCAACACAAAATCGATTATGGCTCTCAATATTTGAGTCCAAATTCTTTCTTCATAGACAAGATTTATTAAAATTTATAGCAAATGAGAGGGTTTATGATATTTACCATTAGCCACTGGGTTGACTTCGAGCTTCACAAAGTGAAGGAACATCAAAGTTACAAAGAGTGGAGAGGGGGAACAGAAGAGTGATTCACAGATGTAAAAGAGTCAGACACAAGGGTAGAAAAAAAAGTAAGGTGAGATGGGTACTGTGAAATTGGTTGAATAGGACATACAGTAGGGTCACTGTAGTATGAAGTCAGACTTGTTTAAGGGGTGAGCAATAGACTTACCTCCATGTGGTGCACCCTGGGCAACGTATACTTATACGGCTAAAAAGTCTATATGTCGGCAATTGACTTCTGGCTTCAAATTACTATGACCTGACTGTTTGTCCTATTCGACCCTTCCACAGCACTCATATAACGTTTTCTCTGCCTTTGTACATGTTCGTCTCTTACATCTGTGAATCAGTACTTTGTCGCCCCCCCCCCAAACTCCCGAATTTTTCTCACTTTGATGTTCCTCCTCATCTCTCTGTGAAGCCCGAAGTCACCTAAAGGGCTAATGATAACTTTCAAACAGCCCATCATTTGAGATAAATAAATAGACTTGTATACAACATGAGTATACGTTGCCATGGGTGCCCCCACGTGCACGGATCTCTTAATATAGATGCATAAATTTAGAACTTCACTAAGGGTAATAAAATGAATGGCAATCTATTAATGAACAAAGAACACTTTTAATTCGTTGAAATGGCAATATTTTATCTGCAGAGCTACTCGAAGATGCAGCCTCCCAAAGTGCTATACATGTAATATTCTCACAGTGCATATAATCGCTCTTGCTGCATAAAAAAACAAAATGTTATTCCTCTTTTCCAAGAATATTATTATCCCACTGATTTTTGGCTTAGGCTATTGGCAAACATGATTTGCATGAGTGCATTTGTTGTTAAGGAATGTCATTGATAATATTTGGAGAGAGGGGTGTGCGATAGACTTACCTCCACGTTTTGCACCCTGGGCAACGCATACTCATACGCAAATAAGTCTATTGACTTCTGACTTCTAACTACCATCATCCCACTCTGTGTCATATTCGTCTACTTCCACAGTACTCACCTCACCTTTTTCTACCTTTTTGTCCTTCTCTTTTACTTCTTTGAAACACTCTTCTGTCCCCCCCTATCGATTTTTTTCACTTTGATGTTCCTTCCCTTCTGTAAAGCCTGAAGTCAACTAAAGGGTTAATGATAACCATCAAAACGCCTCCCATTTGATATAAATAAATATTTGGAGAGAAGTTGCGTGAGAAATCTGTGTGAAGCAATAAAAGCGAAGAGGCTGTTGCGACCCTATTAGTGAAGTGAAAGTGGCGTGTGTGATCCGTGATTGAAAAGAAAGATAAAAGGGGTTTAGGTTAGTGATCAAGCTGATTCAGTGTTTGCAACATCGAGTGCTCAGTGTTGGTATCATTTATTTTCTATTTAGTATAGTCTTTTGGATGTAAGTGATTCCTATCCTATTAAATCAACAAACAGCAGCACAGGGAAATAAATAATGCATGATATGGAATTTTCGAGTTAGTCTGGATAATGAAAATGATTAAAAAGAGGGGAAAACATGGCCTAATGGCGCCTACCGGTCTTCACAGGTGACCTTGATGAGTGCGGTGGTAGGATGTGTTCAAGACTACGGGGGTTTCTTGACAAATGACCAAAGCGGCAACAGTCTTTACCAAAAATGTTATTGGCAGTTAAGGATGACTGGAAATTGCATAAAATGTGTTCTTTCAGAAAGTTAAAAGGGTCATCGTGTATTTTGTATTCCCATAGAAAAAATTTTCAAAAATACACATATTGCGCAAACAAATAAAACGATCGAATAAAGTAAACATAAAAGCCCCTACTATTGTGAATTGCAACAATTTACGCCCTCTAAATTGGGATATTTTCAGTCGGTTGTGTTAAAAGTACTAATATCGTAAATAAGCAAAAAACCTATTACACAACATACGATATCCCAAGGATGGATTTTACTTTATAGTGAAGGGGGTGTGCGATAGACTTACCTCCACGTAGTGCACCCTGGGCAACGTACATTCATAAGGCAAAAAAGTCTATCAATCGGCAGTTGACTTCTGACTTCAAATTGCCATGACCCCACTGTATGCCATATTCGCCTAATTTCACAGTACTCACCTGATGTTTTTTCTACCTTCGTCTTTGAAGCACTCTTCTGTTACCCCCCCCCCTTTCCACTTTGATGTTCCCTTCCCTCTGTGAAGCCTGAAGTCAACTAAAGGGCCAATGATAACTATCAGAACGCCTGCCATTTATATAAATAAACTTTATAGTAAAGCCTATAGTAGACAGGGAGGCCTTACAATTCATTTATTTTCTGAACAGCAATTGAAATGGCATAACAGAAATTTCGCTGAAATATAATGAAAAATTGAGTTATCACGTCGAATTATTTCATTTCTTTCATCTCCGAATCAATCAACCTGTCCAAGTTCTCCTCAATGAATAATCTAGTCATATCCTTGCGCTGCCAAGTTCAAATTGCGGGACTTGTCGTCAAAATTGCTGAAAAAGAGTTTCCACTTTAGTAAGTTACCCTGTTTTTTTCGCCAGTGGTTTCGCAGAAATTGGTAGATGGCGTCATCCCAAGGTTGTTTGCTGTTCCCCTGGTGTAGCAAATTATAGCTGCATAATAGACGTCGAGATGCTGTTGTTATTAGTGCTGTTATAGCTCGCATCTACTCAAAGTAATTTTCAACTTTGAAAAACGGCTAAAAATTTCAATAATCAATAAATAAGAGAGGTGTGTCAAGGTACTAAAAAGTCTCATTACACTTGTTTTTAGTATTTACTAACTGACATCGGTTAGTAGGAAGTACAATTATTAATCAAGGTGAATTGGTCGAAATAGGTTTTGATTGTGAAGAGCTGATATTACTTGCTTTCACTTTTGGAACTAAATTATTTAGCTGTAATTAATAAGAAAATTCGAGTTACAAAATTCCTGTTTAATGATTCATATGGAGTCAGATAACCATGTTAATGCGCTAATAGCGGTTATTTGCCATTTCGATCAATTTGTTCCTCCTATTACTTCCAATTCAACAGCAAGAGTATCTTAGCTATCTTAGTACCAAGCATGAGATAATTTAAATAAAGAAATGATATTCAAATAGTAGGGTGTGCGATAGACTTACCTCCACGTGGTACACCCTGGGCAACGTATACTCATACGGCAAAAAGGTCTATTAACCGGCAGTTGACTTCTCACTTCAAACAACAATGACCCCTCAGTATGTCATTTTCGACTTCTTCCACAGTACTCACCTCACATTTATTCTACCTTTGTGTCTATCTCTTTTACATCTTTACAACACTCTTCTGTTCCCCTTCCCCTCTCTCGACTTTTTTCACTTTGATATTCCTTCCTCTCTGTGAAGCCTGAAATCAACTAAAGGGCTAACGATAAATATCAAAACGCCTGCCATTTGATGTAAATAAACAAATATATAAATAGTAGCTAGATTGCCTGAGCTCATATTTATTTTGAGGCATCATGAATACCAATTAATTTGGTGAAGTTATCGACAAACTGGTTACAAATTAACGCATAATTATGAATAATAATAAAATACAATTCAACCAATGGCTTTATGTGATTATCTTACGAGTGTATTTGATTGAAAGGAGAAAATATAAGAAGTAACCCATCAAATCAATTAGCATCACGCCTTAATGATTCTAATATTTTTCTTGGTGATCTCCGCACCAACTTGTTTGCACTCTCCTGTAACTGTAAGTCACAAAGTTTTGATTCGAACAAACTGTTTCCATAATTTGCGTTTTGGCTTTAAATAGGCCAGAACATATACAATTTTGACATTTTCTGAAATTTATGCTAAAAATTAAGACATTTATCGCAAAATAACGCATATATATATATATATATATATCAACAGACTTACTAACTTAATTGAAAAAATTAAACTATTAAATGGACATGCCGCAAGCTAGACGGGCATAGTGGTGTGGCATTTATAATAATTAACGCACCTGTTATTAATCTTCTTCCCTTCCAGCTAAAAAAAGAGGCAAATACGTAATGTAAATATCAGATGATGACACACAAAGTGCAGAAATCAAAGGTTTGCAAGGCCACGGAATATCTTGCATGAATCTAGATGCAATGTCATAAGATACATCCACTTACAATGCTAGGAAATTCAGTAATTACATCGGAATGGTGACTGATTGCATCTCTAATAAGAAACCAAACATTTTAAGGAGTATTAAGGGTATATTTAAGTAAGCAACACCCAAACAATCCTCAACAAGGATAGCGTGTAAATTAGTTGGCTTTGTTCACTTAAAATTGCCTCCAATCAGACAGAAAATGACAAAATTCTCTGATAATTTCACTACCTACTGTATGTGTTTTAGGAGAGCATATTTATATAGGAATTCGGTTTCTTAAACTTTGAGATTCAATAGGCATACTCATACACATACCCCAGTGGAGAGGGGGGGGGGAATTCAATTCCTTCAGTAAGTTAATGTTGGCGCTAGGTGATTCACCTATTATCATAAGCACATTTCGATTCACTGATTAAATGGCTTTCACTTGCCTTCGCCTTCAAAATTTTCTTTTTCTCCCATTGTCTACTTCAATTCTGTTAGTAACTGACCTTGTTAGTCTGGCAGGGGCAATAGCTTGTTCCCACTCTGGGCCGGAGCCAATCACGTTATTGGCAGATCTATTATTTATGCTTAGCTAAGTTGACTGTTTTACGGCGTTTGCTAGTTAGTTGACAGACAATAAAAATATGATTTTTTGACGCTAGGAGAGAGGCAACAAAATGTAAGTTTCTAGTGGTAAGTAGGTCTCAATTAATGCGTTATTAATTATGAAATGCACTACTTGTACAAAGATGCAATAAAACGCCAGACTTTTTTTCCCAGTCTTGTCCCTATTCTTTACATCTTTTTCTAGGCCACACGTCAATTAAAAATTCAAAAGTAGAAAACTGCTTATTATATTTACCTTATTGAGGTGTACGATAGACTCACTTCCACGTGGTGCACCCTTGACAACGTATACTCATACGGCAAAAAAAGTCTGTAAACTGGCAGTTGGCTTCTGACTTCAAACTACCATCACCGCACTCTACGTCATATTCGACCCCTTCCGTAGTACTCATCTCACCTTTTTTCTACCTTTGTGTCTATCTCTTTTACTTCTTTGAAACACTCTTCCATCCCCCCCCTCTCGACTTTTTTTCACATTGATGTTCATTCCCCTCTGTAATTGAAGTTATTATTAGTTGTCCAAGGTCATTTTGAATGCAAAAAAATATCTGAAGATGATTTACAAGGTTTATTCACTATTGTGATAATTAATGATCTATGCTCCCAGTCCAATATTATTAAATACATTCAAGGAATCGCTGAATAGAAATCAATGGAAACGGCAAGGCATAGAGGTAAACTGCGGGTATTCGCATTTCTTTCGCCAAGCCAACTGCGTCCACAAACTATGACCAAGATGCAGACTTGCGTCAACATTTTGGCCGAGGGTGTCTCCCTATTCATTCATTCCAACCGGCTACTGACATTTAGCCCAATTTTACGATTCATTTACCATAATGAGTGAATAACCGGAAAGAGGCACCTTGGTTGCTGATAGAGGAAAATTTTCATAATAAAAGCCGATTCCTGAGTAAGATTGCAATTTTCCTTTGCAGTTAGCACTGAATTGATTTTGGAGGATAAGGTAAAGCAAGGTTGGTCAATTGAATCTGTCTGTACACACAATCACTCAAAGTCTAAATTTAATGCTAACACCAACCTTAGGGTTTTCCTTTATAATTACCATTACTAAATATTTTTCCCATTTTATTTCCAATGTTATGGATAAGTAGCATAAAATACTACTGTGTCACGAAACGGCTGAATGGTCACGGCGCCAATAGGCCAATTTTTAGCTCTTCTCCAACTGACGGACTGACAATATCATAAAGCAAAAACACAGAGGAGAGGACTAGTTGTCAGAATACTGATGTGGCCTTTGGATTTTCTTAATAAATAAGCACGACTTTCGGACTGTATTACCCATAACAATTTAAGACAAAAGCGTTCCAACGAAATATGGGGTAAGCAGCAAATAGCATTAACATTAGAATAGGAAAATCAAGTGGCTAAAAGTTGCATACAGTCGGATAAGAAAGGTTTATATTATATTTAAAATTTCCGAAATGTCAAACAAATAAAATAATTAGAGGGTTAAATGTGAGCAGATCTAGTTTTCAAAGGTTGATAAAAGTAGCGCTGGGCCACTAGCCAATGCTGTTCCATTCAGTTGGAATGAAAATTGACCAACTTTCAATGGACTTTGAAACAAAAATGGGGTCTTACGAATGGTGCTTACCAGGGTCTTCCGAAGTCACGGTTATGTAATTCAACAATAGTCGTAGAAATCATTTAGAGTGTATTTATATCAAATGACAGGCTTTATGATAGTCATTATTAGCCTTTTAGTTGACTTTGAGCTTCTTAGAGTGGAGAAACATTAAAGTTACAAAAAGTGGAGGGGGAGGGACAGAAGAGTGATGCCCAGATGTAAGAGTCAGACAATAAAGTAGAGAAAAGATAAGGTGAGGTGAATACTGTGAAAGTGGTTGAATATGCCATATAGTGGGGTCAAGGTAGTTTGAAGTCAAAAGTCAAATTCCTATTTATAGATTACGTTGCCATATGAGTATACGTTGCCCAGGGTGTACCACGTGGAGGTAAGTCTATCGCCCACCCCTCATTTAGGGAATATCGTATTACCAAAACTTTAAATTCTAATTCTATCTAAGCGCATAACTAAACTGGAATAAAAGTGTGCTTGCATAATTGAGAGTTGAGAAGAGTTCATATCGGCTTTTGCCGTCAAGACAATAATGGCAGTCCACCATGAATATTATAAGTATTAATTTATATCAAATGGCAGGCTTTGTGAGAGTTATCATTAGCCCTTTAGGTGACTTTGGGCTTCACAGAGAAGAGGAACATCAAAGTGACAAAAAGTCGAGAGTGGGAACAGAATAATGATTCACAGATGTAAAAGAGACAGACAGACGTAAAGGCAGAGAGAAAAAGTACGATGAGAAATGTGAAAATTTTCGAATATGACATGCAGTGGAGTTTGGAGTCAGAAGTCAACTGCCGAATAGTAGACTTTTATACGTATACGTTGCCCAGGGTGCGCCACGTGGAGGTAAGTCTATCACGCACCCCATATTACAAATATTAATTCTACCACTTGTGGAATGTGGAGCACTCATGCTATTTTGAGAAGTCGACTCTAAAGCCACCAGCTATGATTGCTCGCATCACATATCGGCGGTTATTTTAAATAAAATATGCGTGGATGGTTTAATGAGTGATTTATTTCATAAATACTAGATAAATGCTCCTTGCGCCCCGCTTTTCCTTGATTCCTCTATTTCGGTCTATTTCGGTGACAAATATTAGCACATGGGGAGAGTACATGAAGCGTGAATGACATCTGTTGTACCCCCATTTCTGGATCTTCTCATAGCACAGCAAAAGTAATTTAAATAAAAACGAAATAATATTTGTTAATGATTACATCAACGATACTATTTGAGTAGTTGGTTGTCTAAATTTGAGCAGTACTTGCATAAAAACTTACTTGGTACTTATCAATGACAGAACAGAACTTAATTTTTATTGGTTTGAAATGAGGATGCGTGATTGGACGAGACAAATTTTTCAAGATACGCCTTCCCAATTTTAGTAATCTGTGAGTTGAAAATTGATGGAAATGTCAACTTCCGAATGATCGGATTAGTATTCATTTGTTTAATTAAAATAGAACAAGTTATTAGTTTGCTTGAAACACCTATAAGCGTATATCTGCATTGCACATGGTGCAAAAGACGTGGCACTCTAAACGAATCTGCAGGTTAGTAGAAGTTAGATAAAAGCGATAATACTAACAAGGTAAATATATCCTAGTTTACATCACTCTTAGCAAAGGAACTGTGCATTTCTGCAGATATATTTGACATCCAATTTCTGGTATTTTTTCTCAGATTTTTCTCATTTATCTGACCATTTCTTTACGTCTATCAGGAATAACCGTAGTTCGGTTTAGCTTTCAAAATTTTTTTATATAATGCATTGTTTCCTTTTCAATCTTAAGAAGATTGATGATTATGTTGTAGAAGATTTTGAACAAATCTCTTTCAAATTTGCTCG
>UZAE01012092.1:24634-49383 GCA_900617975.1 Rodentolepis nana
CCTAAGGAAGCATTCATCTTCGGTTTTGCTGAAAACCTACATTCTCGGTCATCCCAAACAAAGCACACTTTTAAAATGGTCTGGATTCAATGAAAATCTCAGAAATTATTTATATCAAATGGCAGGCGTCTTGATGGTTATCAATTAGCCCTTCAGCTGACTTCAGGATTCACAGAGAGGAAGGTACATCAAATTGAAAAAAGTCGAGATAGGAGGGGGAACAGAAGAGTGTTTCAAAGACGCAAAAGAGACAGACACATAGATAGGAAAAAAAGTGAGGTGAGTAATGTGGAAGGAGACGAATATGACATAGAGTGGGGTGATGGTAGTTTGAAGTCAGAAGTCAACCGCCTTTTAATAGATTTTTTGCCGTATGAGTATGCGTTGCCCAGGGTGCATCACGCAGAGGTAAGTCTGTCGCACACCCCACATCTCAGGAAGTAGTTACGGATATGGCTCCCATTCATTCACTCCCTGTTTTAGCACGTCCGTGATTATTCTACGGATTTTTTCTGTCCTATAAGTCCTTCTTCAAACTGACAACTGGTTCCTTCACGTGATTAGAAGTTAGTTTTCATTCTGAGTGACGTTCTTCCTGGATTCCGGTCTCGTTCATCACATTGTTAGCTTCCGTCCTCATTTGCCATACAAATTGCAAATCTGAGCTTGGTACTAGTAAAATGCGCCAAGTTGCAGATCATTAAATAGCCAGCATTAAGTACTCTAAAATACAGTTTCAATAGAGATAGCTTACTCTAAATTAGACTTACTGGGTTAATGTTAGCCTATTTCTGTCAATTTATGCCATGTTCAAACTTGTGGACAAATTTATGCTATCAGTGACAATATCCTCGTAAGAAACTTTGACACTTGCTTCGAGTATTCGGAGGAATTAACATTTCTCATCAGTTAAACAAAGTTATCGAAGTCCCCTATAAATTAGCAGGCATTTGAATTGGTTCTTCGTAATGTGAATTTACAAAATTCAAAAGCCCTATTGTGCGGCTAGCGTAGGCAATGCACTCAGTACGGCTCATTTTTGGGGTGAAGGATGATTTACAAAATGTTCTTGTTTGGAATGGTCTTCAGGAATCAATTCGGAGGAATTGAGACTCTTTCCTCGCACGTTACACTATAAGTTGTTCCCGAGTGTATGTGACGATTGAACCCTTCATTTTCAGCAAAGTTCTAAACATCTTAATGACAATCTAAGTTTTAGTTCATGGGGTGCACGATAGACTTACTATCACGTGGTGCACCCTGGGCAACGTATACTCATACGACAAAAAGTCTATAAACCGGCAGTTGACTTCTAACTTCAAACTACCATGATCTATTAACTGGCAGTTGACTTCTCTATGTCATATTCGGGTCTATAAACCGGCAGTTGACTTCTAACTTCAAACTACCATGACCCCACTGTGTGTCATATTAGACCTCTTTCACAGTACTCACGTCACCTTTTTTCTACCTTTGTGTCTGTCTGTCTGTCTCTTACATCTTTGAAACACTCTTCTGTCCAACCCCCAACTCAACTATTTTCTCTTTGATGTTCCTTCCCCTCTGCGAAGCCTGAAGTCAACTAAAGAGCAAATGATAACCATCAAAACGCCTGTCACTTGATGTAAATAAATAAATGGAGTTTTACTTCATCTGTAGTAACACCGAAAACGTCTTGGAAGGCATCCTTTCACTTTTTAATCCACTTGAAAATGGTTTGAACTTGTTCAATAACTGGTCAGATTAGAGAAATCTCATGAAGTTTGGGTATGGAAGAAATCGTTTTTTTAAGATTCCGTGTGTTAATTGATGCAACGATAAAATGCTTTTATGCAGAAAAGAAGGTGAAGTGACATTTTAATATGCTAAATAAGAACATTATTGATTTTATACAATTATAAAATATTTCAAATTTATGGCTCATGGCTGCATATAGCGCTTGAAATACATGAGCTTTTTTTTCTTAATTCCCCGTATATCATGAAGTTATGAGTTTGTGGATATTGGAGGCTTCTAAAGGTTATGACATTAATAAATTAAGGAAACTCTTCTTGCAACCTGTTAACATTTCCTGTTGTTTATTCAGAAGAAGTTTTGTTTGTAAGTATTTTAATTGCAATCTTCTTCTATCATTTCATCGCCAACTTTATCGATCTACGCTCCATATCGCAAGCTCATGAGCGGAAAGAGCAGGCTACCAATGTGCGAACCGAAAATCATCACCGCGAAAGCAGTTCCCACAAATTCACCTGAACAATTTAAGGATTAGTTAATATTTAATTAATAACTGGAAGAAATTATAAGGAATAGTATTTACTTCTTCACGTTATTAAATACTGCATATATCACAATTTGATTTAATAATTTACCAAAACCCTTCAAATGTTACAAGGCTAAAAATGAAGAAATGAACCTTAAGCTTCTGAACATTTAAGTAATAATCCTTTTAAATAATGTTTTAGTTATGTAAAATCTAAAGGTACAAAAAAACAATTGTGATCACTAAAATTCTTAAAAAAACTCAATAGATAAATGCCCATAGACAAAGAAATTTGTTAAGTTAAGTAATCGTATGTCACTCATTCAAAATTTGAGCAAAAATGATCTGAAAATATGTATGAATTAAAACGCTGAAAAGTGAATTGGGGAAAATAATAGCATGTTAAAAAATCACTTATCTCTCAAATATATATATATATATATATATATATATATATTCAAAATTACTTTACCGACTTCTTGTTGCATCACTCTAATGCCCATATTCTTCGTCACGCAACCTAAATTTCTGATTTTTACCAAACTAGGAAGTGTGACAATATTGGAATTTGAGTAAATGTGAGAACTACGGATGGGACAGATATAGTTGAGATAACAAGATCAATCTCCACCAACTTTGTCTCCCCGAGATTGTGAAGTAGTGTGATGAATTGTTGAGCGCTCCGATCCTAATTCTTCATTCCGGTTATGTCATCAACAGCTCCACTAGGTCTATGGTCTTATGCCATAACTCGTATTCACTATTTAGTATACGTCCGGACTTATCTTACACCCACCCACCCCCACCCCACCCACACTCCTACCCACCCTCAGTCATCATACGAACTTCCCTATTTGTGGCTTTCAACAATTAAGTTTAATAAAATAAGTAGGGTACTATATTTAGGCCTCTCCTTGTAATGCGACAAATATTACACTAATTACTAATTGGAGTTTAAAGCATCATGGAACTAGTCCTTCCATTAACAAAAATACGAGACTTAATAAGAATATATACATTCTTATTTGCACAAAGTAAATTAAATTAATCACTGATGAATTTCCTTTGAGTATTGATTATCTTTCATCATCCATAATTCCGAAACACGAATAATAAGAAGTGGCTCATTATTGTAGAAAAAAATTCAAGAAAATTGTAAATGAAGTGCTTGGCTAATTAGCAGAAAATTCGCAGGTTTTAAGTCAGTTTAATCATTGTGTCATGGGCAAATACGTTAGCTAATGTGATTGAATCTTGTCAAACCCTTAAGACCCTAAATACTTTCATTTTTAAATTTTCAACAAGTGAAATTCTTCTTTATTCGAGAGTTATTTTAACTAATCTTGTTAGGACTAAAATAAATAGTTGAAACAGGAACGATGTCATTAATACCTGTCAATTTAATGAATTCGTACCATTCTCCTTCGGTCAGTCATAGACAAACCGCGATCTTTAACTCCAAACAGGATCTTTACTTAAATTGGGAAATTGAATCATTCATTCATGGATCAAATTCCTTATATAGAGCGTACTTCATTTTTATTTCACTTTAAATCATCTTATTTCACTGCCCGAATACCCGAGCTCTGTCATAGGTTTTAGAGAAAATTCACTAACGTGAGGTTTCCAGTTTAAAGGCGAAGAGATTTAATTGGATGATCAGACGACTACTTCAAAATTACTTTTCCAGTTTCGGGTCTTTTGTAATCGTCAAAGGGCCTGGTATTTTGAAATAATATTTTGTGGATGCTAAAAAACATACTACTAGTTTCCAAATTCTTGGTCTTTCCACAAGTTTCTTTGATCTTAATGAAGTGGTTTTCTCATTTAGGCCAAGTAGTTTAGCCTTCCCTGATTTATTAAATCTTGGCAAGATTTTAAACGATTAAATAGTCATTCAAGCAGGAAAGGAGCGTCTAATTTACCCTCCCACTTGTGTCAAGGTAACTATTTAAAGCTGTCAGGCGGAAATAGTAAAACTCATTTCAAACAGGAAGTGTTTTCGGCATCAAATAAAACCATTTTCATTTCAAATAACTCCAATATTTGACCACATACAAAGGGCCAACCATTTATAGCAAAGGTGTAATTTCAAGGAAAACATAACGCAGGGAAGACAAAGTGGCAGAGAGAAAAATCCTGCAAGAAAACTAAGAAAATTGCCTCATAGCCCAAAGTGGTAGGCAAGCACGAGAGCATTCAATATCACAAACAAAATTTTTCTATCAGAAAGGCATCGCGTGAGTGGAGAAAAACAATTCCGACTACTTTTTAACCCCCTTGGATGGAGTCGAAAACACAGTTGTCTGCTGTTTAATTTGTTTCTTTCTACGGCTGCGACTGTGGAGTGTTTCTTATAAAGAACAGATGGATAAGGTCATATTCCCAAAGTTAGATCCAGCTTGCTAATCCACTAAATAATAAGTAAATACCAGCACTCTTCTCACTTTTTGCAAAGAAACAACTTTGGGATATGTATATAGTCAAGAAACTTAAGTTAAAAGCTCAGTTAGACCAGTGGGTATGGGTTAAGGAAGAATAATCAGGTACGCTTTTCGTATTTATTAACCATTAATTTTATGGAAGAACAAACCGCAATGATGTCGTGGGCTCTGGCTTATCACGAAAATTCAACTTTACAATTTCAATTATATTCACTTGATTTGAACTAATTTCTCACGTTTACTTAACGTCAAAGCAATATCTTTACAACTTCAAAATAATTAGCGTAAAATAACGGATGATCTATTTAAATATTATTTCTATCACTCTGATTTAGTGCCGAGAATGGTACCTGGGCTTCACTGCAAATTTCTTTTGCGTCAAAGTAGCTAGCGTACGATTTCTTATTTAATCAGTTGAGTCCAAAAAAGACCATCTATGTGAAATACACACAATTCATGTTTTTTTGTGGTATCGTTCGGTGCTCTTTACGCGGTATCTAATGCGCTGCAATCAAATTGCGGTTGGCATTTTGATACGTGGCATTTTAGCCACCCACCTTAATATGCCTTAGATTTGGCCCTTGTGCATTCTCCTGAAGCATTACTATTATAAAACATCCATCATATCGATATTAAAAAGCACCGCTTTTTAAGACGCAAACGTTCGAACGCAGTTGGCTGTCCTGATCATTAATCTTTTCCCCTGAACTCAGATGAGGTTGTACTTACGCTAAGGTGGAAGGAGATTAGTCTTGCTGACTGCACTAGTCATATTTATTTATTCATTTATTTATATCAACTGGCAGGCGTCTTGATGGTTATCATTAGCCCTTTAGTTGAATTCAGACTTTACAGAGGGGAAGGAACATCAAATTGAAAAAAATTCGAGAGGGGGGGGGGACAGAAGAGTGTTCCAAAGTTGTAAGAGACAAACACAAAGGTAGAAAAAAGTGAGGTTAGTGCTGTGGAAGTAGTCGAATATGGCATAGAGTGAGGTGGTGGTAGTTTGAAGTGAGAAGTCAACTGCCAATTAATAAACATTTTTGCCGTATCAATATACGTTGCCCAGGATACACGACGTGGAGGTAAGTCTATCGCACACCCCCACTAGTCATATCGATCTGGTTCAATCAGAACACAAAAAAACTTTATTGAGGCGTTGAACGACTTGCTTTAGGCTTGACCATGCATGAAATTCTATTCTACTTGGAGTTGATAGCTATTGAGACAAAAGAAGATAGGAGAACTAAATGGTCTCTATTTATAGCAACCCACGAGCGAATTCTTCGATGCTTAAGCTTGGCAACAGCACGGGCCATAACCTTGCTTTCATCGGACGCACTTGGCGTCATTGTGATACTATTGGCTGCAAAAAGATCTCGATAAGCCTTACTTTGATTAATAGTTGGTTAAAATAAAACTTATTTTCCTAAGAAGGACACCATTGACAATAGTTATACTTATGTCAATCAAAAAATGCGAAAAACTGTGCTACGCCTCTAAATGAGCAATTTTAGATTTAAAAAGGTCTAAATTCGATTGATACCTAAATAAACTCTAACCAATTTTGTCTCCGGCTTGATCACGCGCGTTGCTGTACTCCTAACTCTGTCCCTTTGTGCATCAGAAGCTAAATTGTCACATGCTTATCTTCATCCTTCATACTCTATTCGTCTACACCTCTTTCGTAGTCAACTGCGTGCACACGTTTCGGTCAACTGTGGCATGCTCAGGCGTTCTATTGGTTCGCAATTCCCTTTGTCGTATAAGTTACTTTTAAGTGCTACATGGGCGATCCCACACTCGTATATGTCTCAGTAAGGAGTTCCCTCGCACTGTCTTGTTTATGACTGTCGTTTTTAATTCTTCATAGTGCCTAATTCAACTTGTACGAGCCCAATTCGATCCTTTCTTTTGGCATTCTATTTCATTTTTGGTAATAAGTTATTCAATTCTTAAAGTTTTATCGGATTTAATTTCAAATATCATATTCGTCAACAAGGTCAATTTTACAATATTAATTGTTTAAAATCAACTAGCCATAAAGTGCACTTTATTAAACGGAATTTTATTAACACTAATAATAAAATAAATGGATAGCGTCTCCTCGACATATAATATTTTAAATATTTTCCGGTTCCGTCTGCATCATTTGTGAAATAAATTTGTGCATTGAGGTGACATAAAAATTGTAATCATTCGCTAATGACAAATGTCATTTAGCGCAACTTTAGCCTAATTGACGATACTTCCAGGCTACATCAAAAACGGAATGCTCTCAATCATGCCAAGACATTTATTTATATCAAATGGCAGGCGTTTTAATAGTTACCATAAGCCCTTTAGTGGACTTCAGGCTCCTTAGAGGGGAAGGAATATCAGAGTGAAAAAAGTCGAAAGGGGGGGGGGGGTGGAATAGAAGAGTGTTTCAAAGATGTAAAAGAGACAGACACAAAGGTAAAACAAAGGTGAGGCGAGTAATGTAGAAGTAGTCAAATATGACATACAGTGGGGTCATGGTAGTTTGAACTCAGAAGTCAACTGCCGGTCAATAGACTTTTTGCCGTATGAGTATACGTTGCCCAGGGTGCCCCACGTGGAGGTAGGTCTATCGCACACCCCGTATTTGCCACGTGGAGGTAGGTCTATCGCACACTCCTCATGCCAAGACATGATGCACCAGTTACGCCTAAAACTGCATAGAAATCTTTGTCTTTCCAGTCATAGGCTTTGAATTTTATCTACCTTCCGGCCTTCAAAGTAAGGCAGAAGGCTAGTTGACCTTAATGTGCATCCCATTCAACATTCCAAGTGAATGACTGACGCGACGGAGACAAGTTCAAGTTTGTCTTACGATTCCTCAAGGTATCATGGGCATGTAAATCTCTGCATTTGTTCGAAAACATTTCGTCTACTGTTCGGACACGAAAACACAGAGTGCCTGGAAAAAAATATAATTTATGTGTTTGGCTGAGGCAGAATATTAAAAGTAACGACATGGGACATTAGCCGATATGAATGACTTTTATTATTATTGTTATTTCACAATAATATCCTCCCGAACTTGACTCAGTTATTTTACTGAATACAAATTCAGATTACTTGGATGCTGTCAAGGTGGATATGGAAATTTAGGCTTAAAAGTTATAAAACGGTGTTAATCCTAATACATCTGCAACGAAAAAGCGACATCACTGCACAAGTGCACACGTGCATCTGAACCGAAGAGCGCGCTCTTCTTGATAACCAATCAGGATGGAGCAAAGCAACAAAGCTATGGGGTGTGTGCGTGTGACCAGTCGAGCTCAAGACGACATCATCATTCCCTCGTGTGTGCGTATCGGTCTGTCAAGTTACAGCTGCAACGAATAGTGTTCCTCTTCTACAAAAAAACGATCTCTTCGTGGTTTTAAGAATATACACAATGGGTACATGTGACTTTCTACCTCTAATGGATTATTTTCAATGAGCTTCCCCATCATAAAAGGCTTCATTCCCAGGTATGTGGAAGATGGTCTAAGTGGTCATCTAAATATTTGATCTCGGACTCTAATTATGGCTTCCCAATCATGTTTTGACTAATTGCTTTCAACGAATCTTCAATTTATATCAATAGACATCTTTATGTTAACTAACAAATTCTGCTAAAGCTCCAATATTTTAATAACCAAAAAGTTTTAAACAAAAATATTATGCCCGCAATGTATTTTTAATGCTCGAATACTCATTTCACAATGAAATTTAAAACACATTTGATGTAATCGTTTAGATCTTTGCACCAACTTAACACTGTACATTCACCCGATAGCCGATGCGAAACGATAAATACAAATAAAAATATTTGTGATTTTGATTCAGATGGGGCGATGGTCTGGACAATTTCTTGTTTGTCATTTTACATTGAATTAGAAAATTCGGCAACTTAATTGGCTTGAAAGAAAATAAACAATGAGATCTTTTAATTTAATAGATTATCCGCATTGCATTAATAGGTAAATTTAAATGAATTTAAAAATATGGTAAGTCATTAGAAAAAAATTTTTCCATTCAAATAGAACGCGCCTATTTATTAAAATTCCTTTAATGTTTATCGAAAGCATAAAATAATAATTTTTAATTTCATTAAATTTTACAATATTATATCTACACATTTTTTATAATGAATAATCTTATATTGAGGCAACTTAATATCAATTTGCAGATATGCATATTTTCTTGAATCGTATTTGAAAATTTTATCACTTAATGTGAATTTGTGTCTGATGGGGCTCAACTAAGTCTTTTTATAGGCGTTTATTAGAAGATAACCGCCACTATTGTAACGTTTTTTTGTTCAGGCATCTTAACCGTTGTCGTAAATTAGCAGAGAATGAGTTGGAGTAGAGATTTTAAATTTACTATTATGCTACTGAGCACTGTCATATATGACGCGTTTTAATTGAAAAAAAAACGATTAAATAGGGGGAGAGAGAAAAAGATATGTGGCTGGATAAATGAGTTCAGCCATACCTTCCAAATATAGCGCCTTTTGATATTGAATAAGAGCTAAAGTTATGCTTGCTTATAATTCACATCCGATCAAACTTTTAGCAGACATCCTCAACTCATGATCAAAAATGGAAAAAAATTACCTAGTAATTAAAAATTAACAGGTAGTAACCAATTGGGGAAGATTAAAGCACAGCTCATAAGGATTGACTTTTTCTCTCCTATTTAGCAGAGCAATAATTCTTTGAGTGTGATGTATTTCCACGGACAATTCTGAGAAGGCAATTTAAACCGCTATGAAGTGCTAGCGAGTTAGACTAAAATACGACAGTTTCCCAACTGAGTAGGATCCTTGCTAGTCCCTCCCCCCCAACTCCCTCTTTTGTTGCACTTCAGAGGATTTCTTAAAAATTTTGCAACTTTAAAATTGTCTTAATTTTTTTCTTTTCGTAATCGAATTTTCTCCTCTAAAGTTGTTTTCTTAAAGTTTAAACACGTAATTTGGGGGGCATCTTATTCAATTTTTGCTTTAATATGTCTTCGTAAATTTTTTTTCTTTTTTTTCTTGTAAAATGTCTATAAATGGGATTTTTTCTAGTTTGAAGGCAAGATCATTTTGTGTATTTTTTTGGGTGGGGGAGTAGAGGAAGAAGGCCAAAAGATTACCCGAAGTGACAGAATTTATTCCCCCTAAGATTGGAAGGCAGAAAAGCAATGGCAAATCACGTCAACATTTTTCCCTTGGAAGACATTTAGAAAAAAATACCGCCATTTAATTTGTGAATTTATTTCATTTGAAATCATTTTACTTTCTGCTAATGCCAATTTTCCAGTATTGAGATTTAGCATTAAGATGTGTTTGTGAGTGTCCGTGTGTTCGTGTGTGTGTGTTTGTGTGTGTTTAGTAGTTGAATTAATGAAATCACTGAACTCGAGGTTGCTGACACCATTCGACCTGAAACGCTTTTTTCCATTTTTTTGTGAAAATTAACTTTCTTAAATAACTTGATCGTCATGTTATTTACTATTGCATTTTTTAATTCACTTTAAACTATTAGAATTAGCTGCTATAAGTATGTTTTTATCAAGTTATATAAAAGATTTAAAAGATTTTGCTGCACTTAAATACTTACATCAGTATTAGTAAATACTTGTTTATTTTAGAAAGATAAACAATAAACACACACATGCGCGCATATATATATATATATATATATATATATATTGAGTAAACCACGTTTCAAATTTCTAATTGTAGTTTAATGACGGATATCAAATGAACTCATGCAATCTGCAAGTTACTTTGGGTCAATCATTCTCCTTTTGCAAGCTATTTTGGAAGCGTCTAGCCAGGGAATCTCAATTTGGAAACCTGACTCAGAGGATAATTGGGCTCCATCTTCCCAATCAATCCGCTACTCAAAATGGGCTGAAGAACGACGTTCAACTTCAAGTACCCAGTCCTATTTCCGAACCACAACACCTGGGTCTCCAGAAATTGAAAACGTCTTTCGAATTCACAACGCCACTGATCTTCTCTTTCGCTACCATGAAGCGGAGAAAAAGCAAAAAGGAAATGGCTCTAGATCGTCCTTCAACACTCCAATATTTGAAACCACCACCACCACCACCACCAACATTCCACCTCCGACTAAACCAAATGGATTAGCACTAGCGGAGGTCATTGTATATGGGAAGGCTTCAACTGTAATAATTGTAATACTAACTATAATCGCTTCAAGTGTAACTATTGGAGGCAATGTACTGGTTCTGGCTGCTTTCTACCTTGAAAGGACTCTTAGAATTCCAACAAACTACTTCATAGCTTCTTTGGCTGTCACAGATGTTTTGATTGGTATCTTTTCTATGAATTTGTACACTACATATCTTCTTCTTGGATACTGGCCACTTGGCCGAGAGCTCTGTGATCTCTGGTTGGGATTGGACCATACACTCTGTCTTACCAGTCAATATACAGTCTTTTTCATAACTCTCGATCGGTTCTTCTCCGTCAAAATTCCAGCAAAGTATCGAAATTGGCGAACTGGTAATAAGATTCTTATTATGATTGCAATAACGTGGATTCTGCCGTCGTCTATATTTTTCACAACTCTTCTTGGATGGCCTCATTTCAGTGAAACCAACTTCGTCCGACAGAAACTGGAATGTTACGCAGAGTTCTCGAGTAATCCTATGTTTAATACTATTCTTACCATTACCTATTTCTGGGTAACTCTAACTGTGATGACTGGACTCTATATAGGCATTTATATGGTAGCTTTGCGTCTCCAAAAGAAGTCGGAGAAGAAGAAGGCTAAGGTTAAGAATTATATGAACATGTATCAAAATGCTTCTGGAAAAAGTGTTGCATCAATTCAGAACGAGACTGAAATGGACTTTGCGGAATCCTATCACTTAGCGAGTAGTAATGAGACAGGTGCCCGAGTGACATCAGGAGAATTTGATTCCACTCCAATTCCACAGCATGATTCACGGAAGCCTCTTCAAGCATCCACAAAGCTCCCAAATGATCAAAAGAGGGAGGGAAATATGCCTTATTGTGGTCTAGTTAAGCCTATTAGAGATGCAGTTAATGTTAACAATTCAAACCCATTTCATAATAAGACACGAATGGGAGTTTATACCAACGAATGTTTCTCTGAATCCAATTCGTACCCAATCGGCAATTGTTCACCAAAAGCTTCGCCAACTTCCATAACTGAAACTGTGTTTGTCGACATCCGTTCACCGCATCTGAGCGATCCTGAAATACCCGAATCGACTAAAATGTTTGAAAACAATTTGTACACTTTTCCCTCATCTCCAGCTGTTCACATTTTTAACGACATGGAAAATTGTAGTGAGGAAAGCAGTTTGAAGCTTAGTTTCGCCTACTCCAATCCCAATCAATCCTATAATAGCAGTACCGGTGAGATCCCCTCTAAGTTTGAAAAGGACCAAGTATCAGATAAAGATTTCAATGTCTTTGATTATGTACCACCAAGCTATGAATGTCGACCATCGGGGACATTTAACCGAAATTCTAGCATGATTCAAATGACGCCCAATGAGAGACCTAAAGAGTCTAGCATCACGTCTCAAGTCTGTCCCTTTTCCGAATCCAGTCCTCAAAAGACCAATATGAACGCCAGAAGAGTGTCTAAAGCCAGTGCAGCTCGGGTAGCCCAAATATGGCAGGATCGACTCATGATGCAGGATGACAAGTATCCAAAAGCCAATCACGACGGTATCTTCCAATCAAGGCACAATAGCAATAGCCGAAATTTAGAGAACAACTCCTCTGGCAGTCGTACGGCAAGTACGTCAAAAAAAACTCTTCGGTCAGGAAAGAAGAAGAGGGAATTGAATAGCTACCTCCACCGAGGTCAAGAATCCGGCACAAGTGGTGCCAATCAAGCTCCTATGGAACGTGGTAGAACTGCCAACCGAGCACGTAAAGCCCTCAAAACTATTTCTATTATTTTGGGCGCCTTTGTTATTTGTTGGACACCCTACCACATTGTGATTCTGATCAAGGGTTTCTGTGATAATCCCAAAAATGCCTACTCATGTGTTAACTCCCACATCTACTATATGGCCTACTGGATGTGCTATTTGAATTCGCCGATAAATCCTTTCTGCTATGCCCTGGCCAATGCTCAATTCAAACAGGCTTTCCTTAGGATTTTGCGATTTGATTTCAAACGACGGTGATTGGCAATAAGTTCGCTATTCTCTGCCTGTAAATATCGGTCGATGCCTCTGTATTTATACGTATGTGTATTTTGAACGTTCCTTCTCTCTCCCTCCCTCTCTCAAGTCTTCTTTTACCACTCTCTCCGCTTTAAAGGAGACTTATGCATCATGTATGAAAAAATAAAACACTCGATTAAACAAATAGATGGTGCTGCCTTTCCAAACTTCTGGTGAGTCTGGCCATTTCAAGATTGGCTTCCTTATTTCAAAGAATTCGATTTTAAAACACAAATGCTAGGATTTAACATAAATTGGCAAATGGTCAGTTTCTTCAAATACTTAGCCTATTTTCTGGAAAAGGCGTAAAACGAAACGGCTGGAACAGGAGGTCATGTAATCCCAATCTGGGACGAACTTATGAGAGAAAGACCCGAGCATAACAACCCCAGGAAAGGAAAAGACAAAATGACGTTGTTTAAACAGCAAATGTGAAGAGTAGAATAAGTGGGACCATAACTACTACTCACTGACCAATATAGGGCAAATTGTCAAATAAATATAATGGCATGTGTATGAACGAACTCTGCGAGTTCTATCGAAATAATCTAAGAACTATCCACTTTGCAATTGATACTTTTCTTGGAGACACCTTGTGACAATCCTTCCAACATCAGGGAACCAAGAGTTGGAATTGACGATGGTTATATTGAATGACCTTAAAGGATTATGAGAGGTAATTTGAAAGAAAGAGGTGTGATGAGGGGGCAAATCGAATAGATCAACAATAACCTTGATAGACAGGGAAATTACGCCATTATTATGAAAATAGTTTAATAAAAATAGCCTCAATTAGTACCACTCTTTCCTTTCCTTCCCCCAACTGTGAAACCTGGAGAAAGGTGATTCTACACTTTGATCGAGAAGGGACGCAGACGTTAATTTTTTCCTCATCACCATCTGGTTAGCTATTATAGAACTGACTAGAAGATTGATGTTCTCCTCCACACCGTCCAAGGATTATTCTCTAGTTTATCAAGTTAAGTTGTGGGAGGGGGGCAAAGGGGAAGTTTATTAAAATAAGTATCTCTAAAATATCGCCGTTCAACAAGTTTTGATCTGCAACCTGAGATGTGGCAAGAGCTCGAATCCTGCTACTAAGTTAGTTATATTCTCTTTTCCTTTACTCTCGTTAGCCAACCAAGTATTAACTACCACAGTGACCAACAATCTCACGTAGCCACCTGAATTCAGCCCAATCCTCTCTTGAAAACTATTTGGAAGTTGAGGGAAGGGGAGGGGTGGGGAGAGAGGCTTCATATCCCATCGCATCAACCCCGAAGTGGGACACATCTCCTAAAACCATGGGAATTTATGTAAATTGAGCTGTTCTCATCGGAAAAGAACCAGATTGTTTGTGCCTCAGCAGAATGCTACACCCTGATCAGAAATCTCTTCTCTTTTGTCAGGCCAATTTCGTGGACCTTGTTAAGAGAAAGCCATCTCAGTCAAATCTAAATCGATATAGTGTGGAAAGTCTTCACTGAGTGCAAGCTTCATGATAGTGAGTGGTACATTCGCATAACTGTGGCGACGAAACACCTGCTATAATAAGAGCTCGACCACTATGCTGTAGTAGGTCTTGAGGAGGTGTGTTGTGGGACAGCAATTGGATCAGGTTTGATGATCAGTTCTAGTATCCCCGTTTAGCCTCAGAAGCATTCTAGACTCCATTGCAATTCTCCTTTTCATGTGAGATCATTTTTGCAATGTTGTAAGGACAATTTGCAGTAAACACAATCTCCGTTAATTATGGCCGAAGCGAATCGTCATTCATTTTGTAGTTTAAATGTCTGCCATGGAGGCTGCCCTAATTTATCTTAAACAAATTACACAGAAAGGGGGGGGGCAGAGACAAAGACGCCACTCGGCAGTTCGAAGTGGTGTTGCCGATGTTTTCGAAAGTGAATCAACTCCCTCGGTGGTGATAACACATTTCGATCGTTGACATTCGTAAAAATAACGGTTAGTTTGACGTTTGAAATTAAGTATGAGAAGATTATAATATCGCCTACTGCATACTTGTGTTTGTCATGTAATATTAAATGCAAAATCGAGTATTGTTGGCAGAGAAATAGCGAACTGGGTGGGAAGGAAGTCCCGGCAACCATATCAGTCATTACTATACTCGAAGGTAACGAGTTAAATGTCGATCGGGTTTTTTCATATGAAGGCGAAATCTGGTCTTCGAACCCTGACCATTGAACTACGGATTAAATCGTTAACTTTAAACTTTGAAAAAAATCACCTTACATTAAGGTTTGTCGTTTATGCAAAAAATAGTTGTAGCAGAAATATCAGAAGATCAAAGGAAGCCAAATTCCTCTAATCCTGATAACATCATCTAGCCCATTTCGATCCCTTCTATTCGATCAAAGATCTCCTTAGTCAAATATTCAATTGATGTGACAATGTAATAAAATTAAGCTTTGAAGTTGAAAAGGTATATTTGAGCTCTGTGGTATTAAGAAGAGTTGGCAACAGGACTATCCCAGTTATAATCATTAGTTCTACGTTATTTTAATGCTGAAAAATGGAAATCTGTAAATGAAATATGGCCTTCTATTTTATAATTATTGACTGAGTAATTATCTGCGATCCATCAGCTTATTTTATTGTTTGGCTTCTAAGTGATTCAGCCGAAACGCGTGATATTTAAAGGGAGAGAGGGGGGGGGGGGTGGAACGAAAGAGACCTTAACAATAAATAGCACTTTTGCAGGGGCTAATTTCTTACTCGGTTTGTGGGAACTAGCTTTGTTATGACAGAAATTATTCTCTCTAAGTGCAGTACCTGTTTCGACTTATAGCTTGTTATATTGGTCAATACCAATAGGCTACAATTGTTACTGGAGTCTATTCTGGCAGTTGTATAATTAATTCTCAGGAATTTGACTACTTAACACAGTTATCGACTTAATGTTACAGTTAAAACATGGAAGATGTTCTTACTACTTAATTAGGTCCCACATGCTAAAATGGGTATTTTGCTCTTTTAAATGAGAGGAAGTGATGGGAGGTCAGAGTTCAGGTGATCGAAGCTTTTTATACGGAAAGTAGTGAGGTGAGTGGCAAACAGTGCTAGTTGATTCTGCCCAACAGGAGAACTGGTGGAAGTCGGGATTCATATGACATCGCTCCAAAGCATATTTATATCTTTCACATTTAAAAGTTTCTAATATTCTCATTGATATTGACGGGTTTAGTCCTTAATTAACTCAATTGCTAACCAAATTCATCTTACTCGCTAGTTGATTGATTCGGATAACACTTGATTATTCTCATAATTCTCATCCTTTGGGTGGTACTACCAGTTGTTCAATAAGAAGCGTCTTGCCCCCTTTACGTTTAGACACACCGGCATAACTAATGACTCAAATTACTTAGATTTTCCATTGTCAATTATAATTATTAATATTCGGCAGTATGCTACATTTTATCCTAAAAATACATATATGACAACCCCCAGAGAATTCGGTCGGTTGTGTGGACAGCTGTTTTAGTAGCACTGGTGAAATTTTAATTTGGTAAGGAAAAAAACAATTATGTAATAAAATTGTCATTATTGTGAAATTTCCCACAATTTTTAAAAGAATCTTCTATTTTTCAGCTTTTTTGGGAACTGTACTAGCATAATTAAAAGAGAGTGGACAATACAAATGAAAATAATCAAATTTAAAATGAAGATTGCCTATAAAGAAATTAGAATAGCAGTATTGCAATCTTTAGAGGGGCAAAGAGTATTTTGCCGACCAAATTAATCCCAATTAGGGTTTGCATAAACCGGGAGAGAAAACAGATGAAGGGTACAGATGAAGGTGGCCAAAGTTCGTGCGTTGTGTGTATAATTCTTCATTTAAAAATATTGAATATTCCACTGACTCATCGCATCATTTGCGTTGAATTCGAAGCAGGGGGGGGGAGGGGAGGGAATGCGCATGTTCGTGCAGTGGAAGAACAATGCAAGTGCGTCAGTGGCGACATTGCGCAAATTGTTCATTTTACCAAAATTGGTAAAGTAACAACAAAATAGGTGGGGCTTTAGGGTAATGGAAAGTCTGCAATCGATATTAGCTCAATTGCAATGCAAGCACTAACACGACTGAAGAAGACCCAGTTATTTAATAATGAGCAATGTTAAGCATCCAAAATTTAATGCAAATTGCTTAATGAAAGGTTTAGAATCTTCCAAAAGACTAATAAACTGAGTGGCCTTGCTCCAAATCCTTTTATTTATTTATTTATTTATATTAAATGGCAAGCGTTTTGATAGTTATCATTAGCCTTTTAGTTAACTTCAGGCATTGTAAAGAGGACGGAACATCGAAGGGAAAAACTCGAGCGGGAGGACAGAAGGGTGTTTCAAAGACGAATGTAGAAAAGGTATAAAAATGTGAGGTGAGTACTGTGGAGGTAGTCGAATATGACATACAGTGGAATGATGGTGGTTTGAAGTAAGAAGTCAACTGCCGGTTAATAGACTTTTTGCCGTATGAGCATACGTTGCCTAGAGTGCACCACGCGAAGATAAGTCTATCGCACACCCCAAAGCTCCAAATCCTTATTTACGAAGAGAAGGAATGCACATTTTCCCTTTCAAAGTGGTTTTCGGATATTTGCTGTCTTTCCTGGTCAAGTGGTAGAAGGCTTGTGCATATAAAAAGCATATCAATTTCATTTTGAATACAAATAATATCCAATTACCCAAAACAAAATTTAGCGTTTTTTTTAAAATAAAATGCAAATATGGGAGATTTAATTGCATCTGTCGAATGGGCAGGTGTCCTCAAAAGTGAAATTTACAAGAAATTCGTCAAGGGCCCAGTTTACTGAAATGCCCACCCACATTTTTTTTATAATAAAAGGAGAGTGCAAGTTAGTCTTTCAATCAGAAATTCTCCAAAGTGAGGTAAAAAAATTAAATGATTTTTCTAAGATATAAATTTTATCGTTTGTTCTAGCATTTATATCTAATGAAATTGACTGTTCTTAACTGGTTATGCCTTAGAATTCTAACGCTTTTACAGATAAGGTAGAAAAGGCATTTTTGTTTCAACTCTAGCCATAAGGGTCAAGTCTAGCCAGCATGAGCAAAGTCGAGTTTTATCTATTTCCGAAATGAACGTTCAAAACTAATGCCCAAATTTGCTTAAAAGTGATTGGACGCCCCGGGAGGGGGTTGTTACGCGAGGGGGCTAGACAAAGAAGACTCAATATGGCAAGCTTCATGGTTAGCTGTATGATGAGAAGCGTCAACAAGTTAATCCCCCCCCCCCCAACACATCCTTTACCATTACTTAACGTACATCTGGTACTTTATACCTTTAATGCCCGAGTTATATTTTGAAAAGGGGTGTGCGATAGACTTACCTCCACGTGGTGCACCCTGGGCAACGTATACTCATACGGCAAAAAGGTCCATTAACTGGCAGTTGACTTTTCACTTCAAACTACCATCACCCCATTGTATGTCGAATCCAACCACTTTAACAGTACTCACCTCACCTCTGTGTCTGTCTCTTACATCTTTGAAACACTCTTCTGTTCCCCCCCCCCTCTCGAATTTTTTCAATATGATGTTCCATCCTCTCTGTGAAGCCTGAAGTCAACTAAAGGGCTACTGATAAATATCGTAAAGCCTGCCATTTGATACAAATAAATAAATATTTTGAAAAATGCATCCAACCGCACTACGTGTGTTTCACAACAGACTGCTGCCGACGTGATGAGTTTTTGTGGTATCAGGCGAAGGCTAAAGACGTTCTAAACATGCTTTGAACTTCAATAACGCCTTCTGTTACGAGTCCAGTATCAATGGAGCTTATTTTGAAAGAGAACTGTATAGTCCTAAGGTCACTAAAAGTTTAACTGTTAAAATTCCCTGGCGATTTCAATACATATATATATATGTGTGTGTGTGTGTGTGTATGTGTGTGTGCGTGTATGTGTGTGTGTGTGTGCAATGTCTTCCCCTCATCGCCCCCCCCCCTTCAGTTTGAATCCTTTTAAATCATGTATTACCAGAGAGTATAAAACTTGAAATAATTTATAAGATCCTTCTTTACTGAGGAGAGTTATTACCAAGATGACAGGATTAATTGGGCCCCGAAATTATGGAGCCTTAAATAATTTTTCGGTCTTTATCAGAAAGCCGAAATATAAAGAGAAGTCAGAATTCTTTCAATTTCCTTCCCACATTTTTATAGCATACAACATTTTTCTTGTCCATAGATGAACCAAAGTAGCATTAAATAATCTAACATCAAAACATTTTAAAGTAATATCTCACTTAACTTAATTCGGCGTTAAATATATTTATGATGTTTGATTATGTTGCTGGGGTGGGGCCTTTAGGTGGGGTTGGAGGAGGGAGGGGGCAAGATGAGTATCGGTATTGGAGGCATTGGTGGATTTTGAAGTGAACCAGAATTTAATGAGTTGATGTTATCCCACCAATTTATTTCCGACCCGCACCAACTGCAGAGAATCGGTTGCAACACAAACAGCTGATTAAAACTGCATCGCATTTGCTTTGCAGTTAAATTTGATTAATGCCAATAGCTACTTCGCAGTTGTGGGCCATTCACTTTTGCTAAATCAAAGAGTTGCTGAAAATGTAAAACGTCATTAACATTTTAAGCAAATGGTAATTGCATAAGCTGACCATTGGCAAATAGTCCTTCAAAATTCAGGTGGTTAATTTGTCTAAATGATTTTCCAACCACATGGCATATTCTCTGAACTTGAAATACTGCTATCTTTATGAAGTTACTTTCGAGCATCCTGTTTATAAGGACACGCATTTACGGGAGAATGAAAAAAGCAACCTTATAGATTAATATAATTTTTCGCAAAGTAAATAAGACAGTCGGGGAATTAATTGTTTCGTTACCATCGCGATGTTAGGTCTTTCCTTGATGAGGTCTTGTCAAACAGGTGGTTTAGACAAAGAGATTTAGTTGACTATCCTCCCTGTTCACCAGGCATCACACCACTAGATTTTTTCTTATAAGGATACTTAAAAGACAAAATCTACGCTACGAAACCTGCAACAGTCACTGAATTAAGAGAAGCCATTCGGCATGAATGCGTCCAAATCCCAAGGGAATCATTTCATGTTGTGTACGATTCCATTGCTTGTCGTTGTCAGCGGTTTCTGGATTAAAAATATAAAATATTTTTACGCATTTGCAATAATAAAAGTGTAAGAGAACATCACTTTAATAATTAGTTTTAATATGGATGCAATTTTTCGGACACTCTGTATTTGTTGAATAACAAAATTGGGGATATTGGCTTCGAAAGAATTAATCTAACAGCAAAATAAAATTCATCGCATTCATTTTGACTTGATATATTTTCAAAAACATCATATTGGTTCAAAACTTATTTTTAAAAGTCAGTTGAATACGGCATTGTAAGAATGAATGCTAAAAAGTACTATTTTTTACAAAATTTTAAAATGTCATTAAATGTCATCAACACGGTAGACATTCTCTTTAAATATCTCTCAACGTGTAAGTTTGTGAAATTGCTGATGAAATAATTGCCTCACATAGCCAATAAAACAGCACTTGGTAGCAAGCAGGCTAACATTGGATGATCAGACTAAAACCCAAGATGCCCTCATTTACACTCTGATGCAATTATTGTCACAGAATGTCTGCCTGCTGCCCTTCATGCAGTCAAATGGCAATTATGGCTACACACATTGTTCTCAAGAGAGTAGACAGTTAATAGGCTAGGATCTTAGGGGGCACATAGTCTTTCTGAGCCATCACTCACGCGTTAAATTTCGAGCCGTACCACGCAACAAGTTGGAAAAGTGAGGGATTGCTGGCTGGAGGGCTCTATAAAGAACTGAAAGAAATTCAAATGGGTGGGTGGGTGGGGAGTGGGAAAATGAGAGTTGGTAGGCGTGGAGTGGCTGAATGGATGGGATACAAAGCTGTTTATGCTATGAAAAATGTTACATTGAGCAAGGGGGAGGTCGTCAAAGTGTACTAGATAGCATCTAAATTATATTCCATTGTCCATAAGGCATATTGCTATTCCACAATTGAGACGCATCATGCCTTGAATTCAGTCACCGGTGGATCTGATTAACCCAAGTGTTCACTTAGCAACATTCTTTGAATTTTAAAAGGAAATCAAGCATTTAATTTTCTTATTTTCTCTGGGAAATAAATATTCCCTTGCGTAGATAAGCCCAGGATAAAAGATGGCTCTTAGCAAGCTGCGCATTTTCTCTTTAATCCTCAAAAAATGCTTATGAAACTCCAAAAATAGCTCAGGGTGATGTGATTATTCATTAATAATGAGGATTAATTAATAATATATATTGCTTTTATTTCAATAATCCGGTAGGCCACATAGGTTAAATTACGCACATGCGATTTCCAAAATAATAATTTTGAAAATATAAAGGAATGTATTTTGGACTCCATAAAGTGATGTCAAAGAGAGGATAGGAGAAGTATATTTCCCATGGCGATATTACCCCCAATAACATCTGAACATGCTAGGCAGATTAAAGAGTAACTATGATCCAAAACACTGAAAATCTGCACTATTCTATGAATGACAGAAGCCAGTTTTTCGATTGTGAAGATGGTGCTGTATCATTACAACAGGAGAATTCATTCATCAAATGCGTTGCCAATTCACTTCCAGTGGTGAACTGATGTCATGGGCAATTTTAGCGCAAAATGGCCTCATTGACTAATACCACCTATCGCTAAAAGGTACGTGAGTTTCAGACGTCAATTAGCACGTTTTCCATTAGCGTACAATTTGTTCAAGTGCACGACTTATTACTCTACCAAATCAGCTGTCACATGATTGAAGCTCATCCAATACCCGCCTAGTGATATGGGTAGATAATAAGAAAAGAGCTTCGTTCTAAATGACAAGCAAATGCATTTTTGCCTTCGAAGACGAATGTCGCCAGAATGACTTCTGCCTTCTAACCATAAGATTTTACACTGTCATATGCACGAGTACACTAATCAATTAAGACCATTCAATGATAAAATTAAATTAGATCAATTTGCCTTTATTATAGTACTGAGTTTATTTAAATTTAGAATTGTTATACCGGGGTGTGGGATAGACTTACCTCCTCGTGGTGCACCATGGGCAACGTATAATCATACGGCAAAAAAGTCTATTAACCGGCAATTGACTTCTGACTATAAATTACCATCCCCCCATTGTATGTCATATTCGACCCCTTCTACAGTACTCATCTTACCCTTTCTGAGCCTTGGTGTCTGTCTGTTTCTTTTACATCTGTGAATCATTCTTCTGTTCTCCCACCCGAATTCTTCTCATTTTGATGTTCCTCCTCCCCTCTGTAGTTCCCCCTCTTGAATTTTTCTCACTTTGATGTTCCTCCCCTCTGTGAAGCCACCAGAAGTCAAATAAAGGGCTAATGATAACCATCAAAACGCTTAAAAGGGCTAATGATGACCATCAAAACGCCTGCCATTTGTTATAAATAGGTTTGTTATATCTATATTTTGTACTTAGTATTTGAAAATACGAAATCTCTAAGATTCAATATTTAATGTAACATACTATGAAGTATCAAATTTAAATCTAAAACTTTTGTTTGTTTATGTAAATGTTATTAAATTTCCACTTTAAGACAACACTGTACCTCCGGTCATTTTTTGGTGGGGTTTCGAGTGTGTAGCAGATTACTACGCTAGTAAAGCCTGACTGACTCAGAAATCTCTATGGCAGATTCTCCAACATCTAGCTTGACTCCCAGAACCAGCTAAACTATAGCCCAGTTATAAAGGAAACAGACGTGTAGCACGGTGCTTATTTATTCAGTACGTATATCGCGGATAAAGTGTACTCGCAGGAAACTTAATCATGATCAGGATGGCGGATTAGGTTAAACAAACAGAGGTTAAGGATTGGTCACTGTTTGTACGGTCACACCTACCAATCCTGGCGTGCAGGCATGCGATGACCTGTCCCACAAGTGCATTCACCACATTTTTTTCCGCCAAAGACGATTGCAAGAACAACATTTAAACTTAAAGAAGTTTCAACACAGATAATCTTGTAAAATTTAAGGCACTAATTGCTACTTATCAAAAGTGAGGAGTTTTAGCTTAATGTGAGGCTTCAGATCTTTTTGTTGCCAGTTTTAATTAGAGTGCAAATAAGAATTTGTTGTCTTCCATATCTTTGACATGGTTGTGGCAAAACTTGACTGAGATTTAATTGTTTGAATATTTAACATAAACAACTTAAAAGTCTGAAAATTTCAAATTAAGCATATCGTTATTCATAGTAACTTCTATAAATAAGTTAGGGCGTAGACGTCATTTTCAATAGTACTGAAAAAGTATATATTTCACTAAGATTAAATAATTAATTGCCATTATTTTAAGGGTCTCATCCTTTTAGACCACACCCTCTCCGCTGATATTCCTTCGGTTTCCTTGAAGTCATTCTTTTGCCTTTAAATTCAATTTAGGCAATTCATTCTTCAAGGGTATATTCGGGTGATCGATGCTGTCCACGTTTGATTGCACCTCTGCTATTTCTGCTCATGAAGATTCTCTAATAAGCCTTGAATGAGCAGCCATTTGGTAGCTCACAACTTTGTAGGCTTCGCTCTTTTCATTTCTTTTGATTCGAGTAGAGTTGTGACGAGGAAATTTATAAATATTTATAAGTTTGGAAAACCGTTCTTGCATCTTCATAAGATTTTCCTTCTCTTTTAACACCAACAATTCGTGACACTCCTGTCGTTACACTGAATAAATTAGATCTTGAATTTTTTACACCGTTCGTCATCAACAAGCAAAGAGCCCTAGGTATGTCAAGTAAAGCACATTCCCTAATCCATCAGATAAACAATTTGATTAGAAATTGCAAAGTAATAAAATACGCTAACAATTTTGATAAGGTTATATATTTAATAATGAATTATAACTATATCTTCCATTATTAGCTTATTATTAAGAATATTCAATGTTCAATTTGCAAATCACAATTTTTAAGTTCATGATTTTGGAACTTTGGCTGATATTCTGGTTTCATGGACATTAAAAACTATAATACTGAAATTATTATTTAACTTTACTTTTTATGTACTCTGATTCTAAGATTCTCCAATTATCATAATAACCAAGCGTCCACGTAACTTATCTACAGAAATCGGAAATTTAATCTTTACCAGCCGAAACCATCCATGTTATTTTATCTGCACATCTACGCTAATGTTCTTTATATCGCCAAATTCTTGCCTACTTCAAACAAAAAGTTGTTTTAATATTTAGACAGAATATGATAGGTTTTCATTGACTTTTGTTTTCACTAGTTTCCAAGTAGTATAATGCATGTCCCTACGATTGAAGCTAATGCTTTTCACTAACTAAAAATTAATGCAATTGCTAGCTTCTCTTTCATATCCAGGAGTAGCTCTTGTTTGCGCTGTTCGCATAAATTGTCATAATTATCCCCTCTGTGTCTGCCCTTTAATTACTGCTCCTCCCTATCAAAATGATACACTTGCAGTATATTGACATGGACAATAATTATTATTCAAATTAAACTTGCTTGACACCCTCTCTCAGTCGTATCCTATTTGCCACTACTTCATGACAATGAGATGTATATCTATTATTGGTGAATTTTATGCTTTTTTTCTGTTCTACCGCATTCAAATTTCGCCTGCTATAACTGCCGGAAGCTATATTTAGGTTGATTATTCTGCTCTCTACTACAGGGGCTTATTGATTAGCACTCACCAGTGCTGGCTAGCGTATTCCCCCCCCCCCC
>UZAE01012092.1:55424-65495 GCA_900617975.1 Rodentolepis nana
CCCCCCCCCCAAGGTTTTGGATTCTCTTCTAGCAGAGTTGACTTGCTCCCCATGTTGCCAGAAGCTTGTGTGAGCTCAACTCGTTTCTTCTTCAGTATCTGTGAGTACAAGCAGTAACTCAAATCAATTTTCACAACTGCGTAATCATTGATTATGTGCTAACATTAAAATCCACCTTCTTGATGTAAATTAAAGCTGTAAACTGAAATAGCACATAGTAAACACTAAACGAACCAGATTTTCAGCACATTATGTGGAGATTGGGAAAATAGGCCTGTGTAGAGAATTAATCCTCCGTGTTTATTGCAAAACATATAGCATGCATCGAGAACATTACGAGAAAAGGATTTGGAAATTAGAGAAGTCGCAATTTGTCCCGAAAACTGAGTTATTTCATTTAGCTATATATATATATATATACATAATAGGTGAAAAATAATATTTTAAGTAAAATGAATTCTTTATTTCCTGTTTGGGCTGTTATTTGATATTTGATTCGTAGATTCCGTATAATAATATAAATCTAATTTCGTCATGACAAATATTACAATAGAATTTGTGCTATTAACGTCAAGTTTGAAATACTATTAAGTAATAAGATACTACTCAAAAAATAATAAGCAAATAACTAATTCAAGGATAATTTTGAAGCTTGCTGCTCAATAAGATGGTATTCCATCACTATTTTACGCATCCTTACGTTTTAGTGAAGTGAGCTGGGTCATTTATTCCAAATTGGATCAAGTCAGAATATACAGTCTTATCTTAGAACTCAAGAATTTCATTCTGTGCTTTCACAGTGAATGAATGCGTTGATAAATTGTCTGGATTTGGATACAGCAGTTGGCTTTTCTTGGAAGATAGTTTGCTGGCTACGAAAAACTGCCTCTAACATTCAATTCTGTATTGGCCTGTAAACAACCAAAATAGAAAACTAGAATCTTGTGCTCATTTGCATTCTTAAAATATTCTCACGAGACTTGCCATTTTGATTGAATTGATCTCTCGATTTCTAAGTGAAATCAAATCTAACTTATCCATAGATCCGATTTAAGTGAATAGACACTCATATAACTTTCATTGACTTGGTCCTAGATGAGACTGGCAGGGGACATTTAAACCCGGGATGAATTCGAAAATTTAAGCAGCAAACACATCTGGTATCTCCACCACGACGATTGCTAGCCGAACATGTCTCCGGGTTATTCAATGTGAAACGGGTTATGCTAGAACAATAAAATGCGATAAATCCGCGGCACACGCCTTAGTCTCTTCAAACTCTGCTTAAACATAATTTCCACCAGATACATATAAATGCGTCTTCTTAGTGGTTCACCAAAATTGTAGACAATTAAACGAAAAAATCTGCATTTGAAACTTCATTTATTCTCCTTAATCCCCTTTCAAAATTCGCTTGACCTCGGTTTCAAAAGAAAAAAACAAAAAAGTAAGATATTTAAAACAATAAATTGCATTTTTTATCAATTAAGTGGAGCATTCTGGTTAATTAGATGTAAGAGGTGAGTTTGAAGAATATATATGTACCTGAGAGATGTATGAGAAAAAAAGACCATTTTTAGAAATTTTACTTTAAAGATTACTGCGGACTAGGACATAATTTTCTATTTAAAATAGCTCCTTTTATTGGTCCTTATTGTGCAAAAAATGAGAAATATACACCACTGGCCTAGATATTATTAGTGGGAATTCAAGGACGCAACTTAGGGAAGGAATTGACCGAAATTACTGACCAAAATTTGTGAGTTGTTTTAGCCGTGGCGTTACATATTCTCCTTCCAATTCTCTTCTTATCAAACATAATCATTGACAATATTTACATACTACGCGCGCATGTGAGACGGATTTGGGAAGAAATGCTCCACCCAACATAGTGCCTAATTCTTTGACAAGTCTTGAGCCCAAAGTGGCATCCAAACAAGGGGCTATAGAACATTGTGTTTCCTCATAATGCGACTCAATTCGCTCAGTAAATTTGCACTTATTTTTAAAAATCAATTTCCATGATTCGATTCCTTGCTTTCTGAGTCATTTTATGTCCGATAAAAAACATCAGAACTCATTAACGAATTGTTTTAATCCAAAAATTTTGTATCAGTAGGCAGGTAGGTGTGAATATTGAGGGTATGCACTATTAAGGAGAAAAAACATGGATTAAATGTAATATTAAACAGCGCTAATATTTTTACGGGACATTATCCTATCTAGATATCATGTTTTTTAGATTTTTTGCAGCCCTTTATGGCTTTTGATAACAGAGTCATTTTTCTGGCTTTAAAAATTATTGGTCAACTCGAAGACATCCTCTGAATTAATGTCAGCTACGATGGAATGGTAAGCAATGTGGTGACTCATACAGATTGGTGGCTATTTTTCCATCTAATCTTTATTTCTTATAGGTGCAATACGCCTTAAGAGATAATTAACGAATGACCACTTTAATCTACTAATTGTAATATGGTCTGTGCTAAAATCGCTGGCTTCTCGGTTGATTTTCATAATTGGCTTAATTTTTTATGGCAAATTTATAACTGTAAGCTCTACACCTCTATTCAATTCGTATCTACAACACAATACTTCAGCTTATTATTTTATTCAGTAGGAATAACTTGAAGAGATATTGGAGGTACTCACAGGTAAGAATCCTCACTCTAATAACGCCACCAATGCGTCTGTCATCTATACACCATTTTGGTGTCTAGATGAGCATCGGAGTCGGTCGAAAACTAAACTCAACTTCGGAGATTTTTAACACAAATATAATTTTATTTGATTGCTATTACACATTTATGCCACTAGAGTTTGAATCGCCTAAGAATATGCTAAGAAAATTTGCCATTTATTCCAGGGAATACAAGTCAGAGATTCGTAGCAGTTAATGTCAGTCAATTAAGGAACTGCATAAATATTTGCAACTTTAAATAGAATTGGTTCACCCAATATGACATTTAACACAAAGGTTTTATGCAAACATTTTAATGATATTTTTATGGCCGTGTCTTGCTTGCTGCCTCACTCCCACGCGCTTCAACTCGGATTTGTACAACAAATTAATTCTTTTGCAAATTACGTCGAATCAGAAACCATCTGCGCTCTTACTTTTAACGAACAACGTTTACGATTTTGCCCTTTCATGAATTTGTCACTACATCGGTACTGTGTTATAAATGCCTATCGAAGGTACTCATTTAAGGTACGGCTGTTTCTATTGTTGAGATTAAGTAAAATACCCATTTAAGTTCAATTTAGCCGCTTAATGCTTCTTCTCGAAATATTTAATTATTAAATTCGTTTATCAAATTTAAGTTGCCAACTTCTATTTGAGGATACTGGCTTATTCCCGTTTATCATCAATAATTACGTGCACTAAGAAAGATTCTGCAAATACTACACTTTAGTGCATTTGTAATAATTTATACTCTACGGAATAATTAATAATAATCTTTCATTTTAATTAACCAGGATATGCATTATTAAATTAAATCCAAAGCCTCGCGATAAAAGTTCTTTCATCTTGGATTTGGAAGCTGGTAACATCTTAAATCTTTCACGGGGTTTTCTAGAGCCTCAGAAGCAACAATAGTGCCGATGATTGTTGGGGGGTCTCAATAGTTTTGGGTTTCCAAGACTTATGGAGACCATATACGTCCAAATAAACATTCTTTGAAATAATTTATCTATTTCCAATTTAAAACAACCTGTCATGGAAAACGTCCGTTGGAATGTCTCACGCCTCCTTTAAGGGCAAAAGAATCTGCCTTTTCACCTCGCTATCCGTTTGCTCATCCGGAACTTTGAGATTTGATGAAGTGCAAAAGTGCGTTACTTTGAAAATGAAATCATCAGGATAAGATGAGATTATTTGTGTGTGGGTCAAGCAAAAATAAGATCAGGGGACTTTACTTCTATATCATGCATGGAAATTCTGAGGAGAAGTGAGGGAAGTCATTTGCTGGCACTTTCGCAACCATGTTTAATGTTCACCATTTTAGGATTTAACTGATTTAAAAAGATGGACTTCTTCCAATCTCTTAAATTTGTCAAGCACCAATGTTGATCGCTATAGATGCTAAACGAACGTGGTGAAATTGACGAAGGAATTTTTAATCTTGACCACGGTGAACAATTGGGAGTTTTTAAGGAGACCGAGTGAGGGGGGGGGGAGGTTGAGTGCATGAAACGTTATTTTTATTCCCTTTGATGGCATGTTTAATTTGTGTGTGCAGATTGATTTCAGGATTTATTTTTGCATGTGTACTCTGGGCTCCGGAACAAGTTTCACTGGAACGATATTAGATTCAAAAGATTCCATAATGTGAGTAATAGCTTGCATAGAACTCTTAAAAAACTTTAAAGAAATCTTAATAATGGATGTGGTAGAGATATGTGAAGATGTCTGCACATTTATTTGTTTACATAATGAACTACTCCTGCAAGTAAGCCCTCAAACATATAGTGAAGTATTGAGCAATCCACTGTTTCATGAGAAATCTATTTATCTTTGCCTCCGACATTGTTCAAGTTATCATAAAAGGAAAATAAATGTGTTTGCCTCATTTTACGACTTTCTTGGCTTTCAAAATACCTTCAAATCCAAGGACACCAAAATAACACGTAATTGCTCTACTCCAAAATTATCTGAGGTAATGACCTAACAATTTAGTACATTTGAAGTAGAAACAGGTAAGCAAACGTATATCCCACTTTATAGTTTCTTGTACACTAATGAAAGTACGCATATAGAAGTAAGAATCTAATAACTTTTAGCCTCGTAATGAGCATAAATCATCCGGAATTAACTGAACGCTCCACGTTGCAATTTGATTACTTTTATTCTTCATCTTCCGGTGAGTTCTAGCCCCCCCCCCCCTACATTCTGACATATTTGACCAGCTGATTTATACACGACATTTAATTTCATTTAGGAGTTTACAAAAGATTTGCCAGTCACCCTATACATAGCAGATATCAAAAAAATTTTATAGGTGAGTCAGGCAAGAACGGCAAATAAGCAGACTTAAATTAGAACTTACTTGAGCTCTTCAATCACATCGGTAGCAATTTTTTATTAATTTCAAAATTCCTGGTACTTTTCCAACTTATTTAATTCGATTTTTAGTCACTTTTAATTAAATTAGTAGTACTTGACAAAAAACAATGCTTTAAACTCCTAGATATTACCTTCAATATTTACTATATTAAAACTTACCTTTAAAAGTGCAAAACTATTTTCGGAAAAAATGCGCATTTTCTTACAACGTGGCACATCTCTCTCCTGGGTGCGCAACACTACAACCCCAACAACCTGCAACAACCGCAACTATTTTGAGCATCTGTGTAACCAAATTGCATGCGGGTATAACACGAAAATATTCAGGAAAAAAATGATATATTCAGTTTCCAATTTGTTTAGCTCAATTTACTGGTGCTGAGAAAGATCAAATACCTGGTTTTTGATGTATGCAGTTAGTTGGGAACCAATGAAATTGCATTAAAAATCTTCAAGCCTAATATTGATATTTTTTATTTTTCGGTTAAATTATGACATGATCATATACACTTTATTTGCTTTTCAATGTATTTTGCTTTGTATAAATTACGTCTAGTTTTAAATATCTTTTTGTTCAATTCATTTCATTGTGCCTTTTAAATGCAATCATCTATGCAGTTCGTTTTTTATCAGCTATTGTCCAATTCAAATAAAATTTTGTAGCATCAATTTAAACAAACTAGAGCCATCCAAAACGAGTTAGGTAGACTTGGAGAATTGGAGGCTTGAGGTAGGAGTTCAATTGGGTGTCTTGGGATAATTCAATTATGGATATGCTGAGGTGTTCACAGTGGTACCTGAGCTATGCTTCACTATTTAGTGCCTTAATGTTAAAATTTCATGACTTGACTTGCTTGCGCTATTTTTAACATTTGAGCCGTTGATTTAGTTGACTGTTTGCTCATGCCATTCCAGTGCAAGCAAACGAAACTAGCAGAGATTTTTAGACGTAACGGAAGTCAATAAAGTTCATTAACCACAACATTCTTACATGTTTTATCTTCAAGACTGAGATATGCAGCCCACAATCATTTGAAATTTATTACTTTGCAATCAATAAGACTACCAGCTGTGAATGGATGCCAAAGTAGTGATTCAGGAATTAGAAATAAGAAGGAGTAGAGGGTAAAAGATTCGTTGTGGGGTGATGGTAGAAAGTTAGGGAGAAAAGATGGTGCTAATCCTCCTATCAACCGGAAGTGGAGTGAAATATAAGTGCCAAATGTCTGTTGATCTCCTATGAGTTGTCAAAAGCTGTTAAAATTATTTGAGAACGCAGGATTTAGATTGATATTTTACTGAAAAAAGAGATGTCAACTTGGAACTTTATAAGGATTTGACACTGTGAAGGTGACAACGATATCAAGACGATTCAGACATGGTTTCAGACCTCTGATAAACTATCCTCAAGCTCAAACTATTTTCATCTCGCAACAGTTTTCTTCAAAAAAATTTTCACTAGCATATATAGTACATATATTCGCAGACGGATATAATTACAGATCTCATGTTAGTATATATTAGACAAATGAGTAAAACTGAGAACGAATGAAGTACAAATTTGGGGAAGCAGGAAGTCGGTGTCTAGAGCTTACCTCTTACAATGCTCCTATTTACAACCTGGGCAAGAGTTCCACATAAGCATGAATATTAAAAATAAGTTTCGTTATAAAATAAATGTATGTAAAAAGCGAGCATTGTATAGCTTATCTACAATCGACGTTTACTCTTGTGGAATCGTATCAAAAGCTCGATTCACCACCAGACCAATTTTGGCTTCCCCAAGACCTACTGTCCCAAATATTTATTTATTTATTCCAAATGGCAGGCGTTGTGATACTTGCTTTAGCTGACTTCGGGCTTCACAGAGGGGAGGAACATCACAGTGAGAAAAATTCGAGAGGAGGAACAGAAGAGTGATTCACAGATGCAAAAGAGACGGACGACGCAAAGGCAGAGAAAAGGCGAGATGAGTACTGTGGAGGTTGTGGAATATGGCATAGAGTGAGGTGATGGCAGTTTGAAGTGAGAAGCTAACTGCCAGTTAATAGACTTTTTTGCCGTATGAGTATACGCTGCCCAGGGTGCACCACTTAGAGGTGAGTGTATCCCACACCCCTCTGCCCCAAATATTAAGAGCATCTTAAAGGAGACAAGGTTGCTTGAAATTCATTGTATTGATAGCTCAATGCTATACAATTACCAGGAGGATTGGGAAACGAAAATAAAAACCAAGAAGTAAAGAAGATTTCAATTAATGAGACGAAGCAACCTAGTATGTCTACACTTAGAGGAAGAACTACAGATAATAATAGATCTTGATCAAGTCAATTGGCATACTGAGCCTCAACGTTCATCTTCCCTTATTTTGTTCAACTCTTTTTATGCTGGCGTATGCTTCAGATTAGTCCGGCGAATTCTCAAAATTACTTCTAATGCTCTAAAGGCTTGTTATTGGCTCAAATATAAACTGAATCGGTAGGTAATTTAATGACTACCGCAGTGGTGTGAATTATTCATATTGACCCAAGGGAAAATGTTGGCATTGAGTCATATTTATTTGCGTGCTATTATTGGCCCATTGGTAATTTACAGCTAATGTCTAATATTTACAAAAGGATTCTACACAATTTGATAGCAAATATCTTCACATATAAAAAAATATAATTTCATTAAAGTGGTTCTAAGTGTGGGGAGTTGCTGCTGCATTTTCACTTGCATACACTCCGTATTGACTTTTTCGAAACCGCAATCGATAATATATTTTGTTAATTCAATTCTATTGACGCAAGTTGGCACTTCGACAGAGGTAGTTTGCCTCGTTTAATGTAGAGAAAAAAATAATAGGTTAGCATAAATATGTTTTTTCCAGCTAAAATATTAATTTGATGCTATTAATCAAACTTAATTATACATAATTAAAGGGATGTTTTGTTTTAATTTCAGTTGTTTCTCAGGCATGAGCAAAATAGCTTCATGTGCACTATAAAATGTCTCTTTTCTTCTTCGTTCCACTATTTAACAAATGCATCAATGTAATTCGATAATTATTTCATTGTGATCAGGAAACTAACTTAGGTCCCGTGTTCAAAGCATTAATAAATGACCTGCTTGTGAATTTTTGTACTAAAACACTAGCGCTATTTGGCAACAGACCCGAATATCATATGATATATTTTTCCTCACTTGAATCTGTGTGAACTATATATGTATATATTAAAGCATTAAAAAATGTGAACCGATTGCCTTTGAAAAAGATTGGCAAATAACCGTTTTCGGTACATCAGATCAAAAGAAGAAACGAACCACATCGCTTTTCCATATTTAAAGTAGACTTTCTGTGGGAACGCAAAGTGAATAAATTTTAGTTTTGCTTTAAAATGTTCCTTGCTTTCGAGGAGCTTATATAAACAAAGAGTGAAAAAACGGTGGCTCTTTTATAAGAACCAATTGGAGATGAAGAACATGCTATCACTCTAATGCTCACCATCAAAAATATATATATCACATACTTTCTTCCCACTGTAATGTTTGTCGAAGTTTAAAGCTCTCGTTTTAAAGTTTATTTATTTATATCGAATGGCAGGTGTCTTGATGGTTATCATTGGCCCTTTAGTTGACTTCAGACTTCAGAGAGGAGAAGGAACATCAAATTGAAAAAGTCGAGAGGTGGGGGGACAGAAGAGTGTTTCAAAGAAGTAAGAGACAAACACAAAGGTAGAAAAAAGGTGAGGTGAGTACTGTGGAAATAGTCGAATATGGCATAGAGTGAGGTGGTGGTAGTTTGAAGTGAGAAGTCAACTGCCAATTAATAGACATTTTTGCCGTATCAATATACGTTGCCCAGGGTGCACCACGTGGAGGTAAGTCTATCGCACACCCCTCTCGTTTTAAAGTCTAAATCTAAATTTAAATCTAATGCCACTGCGCATGATGAGGCTTATGCGCGTCCCCTGGGAAGGCTATCATTTCCTCTCAGATGCAAGAATTTCATTTTAAGCTAATATATTTTCCGTTGGTTTTGCGTTAACTTTAAATATTATATGCTCCGCCATTCAAACATTTTAGAGATATAGTTAAACAATTGAACTGCCTATCAAATTTTATCCAATTAAAACAATGTGGATGCGTCGTTTTTATCACTTCAAACTGAAACAATTTTCCAACTTAAAGTTATAAAATGGCAAGTAAATTAAAATATCACCTAAAAATTATTTTAACTCCTACTTTAAAAATATAATATAAGTAATTAATTATTCAAAGAGAAAAAGTGAATTGTAAAGAATAATGTGTTGGGGAGATTTTAAAACGAACTGATTTTGACAATAAAAGATAAGTTTGGTTGTCGCAATTGACTTCATTATAGCACTGACCTTGTTCTGTTGCACATGAATAAAATTGCATGGTAAATAGGTCGGCCTTAATTTGAGAAATGCAACAAATTTGATCAATCATAAAACAAACAATTTTAAAAATGAAATATTCATGAAAATGACGATTGCAATAAACCTATCATGGCCTATCTCCTATTTAGCAATGACGCATAATTTGTCTGAATGCAAGTGAATAAGACTTGCAATTGGTTGATCATTGAAGGATAACTGGCCACTGATAACTGATAAGTGAACTGACCTCTACTTCGTCTATTTATTTCAGTTATTTATTACTGTTAACTGTAAATGGTGCTTAATTTTTTGGCATTGACAGTCATCTATGCCACCTCTGTTTTAAATTCATAGTGGCAATAAATGAGCGGGCGAATTTCAACGGCAATTAAACTTCAGCATGTTTTGAAAAGTGTAATTGATCATTTCCCACCCGGGATTTGTGACGGAGTACAGCCATTGCTTGCCAAGCGCTAACACTCAAACTATGACATTGAACTTTAAATGAATATTTTTTCATCTATTCATGCGGGAAATGAATTTTATAACAAATGAAGAATATCTGGCCTTCGCGTGGTGCACCCTGAGTAACGTATACTCATACGGCAAAAAAGTCTA
>UZAE01012093.1:0-14229 GCA_900617975.1 Rodentolepis nana
CCCCCCCCCCCCAATCTCGACTTTTTTTCGTTTTGATGTTCCTCTCCTTCTGTGAAGCTTGAAGTCAACTAAAGGGCTAATGATAACTATCATAAAGCCTGCCATTTGATATAAATAAATGATATTTCTTTTGAATCAGTCATGTTTGAATTTGGAAAGTGCCTAACTGGTCTCTTTCCCCATCTCTTTACCTCCCTTTTTCACTTTATTTGAGATTTGGCTATGGGGCTTTTGATTATAAAATAATTAGATTTCGTTCGAATAATAATTATCGCATTGATTCACAAGATTACAATGGAGATGTGTGTGGGATGGGCAGTGTGGGTCGTTTTGACACACCTGCAGTCATGGCTAAGCAAAGGCGCTATTGGTTAGTAGAAGGGGTTGAAAAGTAAAAGAATAATGTTCCTGTCCGAAATCAGGATCATTTGATTAAACGAAAATGTAGCATTTTGTGTTTAACTTACTGGCTTTTGTTTGCAATCGCTTTATGGGTAACCAATAGGTTTCCATTTTACAACTATGCCCATTCATTTCCATTTAATTAGAGTCGAAATTAACACGCAAATTATAATGTTGTTTACACTATATCTCATTTGTTTAAAGCATTAAATATTATGATGAAAGGGCTTCAATGTAATAACTTCATTTTAACTATTTATTTCATTGCAGAGAAATTAGTGCCCTATATTCATATCAGTACATACTTAGAAAGTACATAAAGATGTTTAAAATTGTAAAATGAACAGGATGTAAACATACGCCTTAATCCATAAGAAATTGCAATAGTTCTATCACTTAAAGAAAATTGAACTGTTTCTGCATTTAAGGAAACTATTCATTTGAACTAGACGAGTTTTGTTATACTTAATCTGATGAATATTTAAATATTCTACGTTTCATGAAATATTAAGAACGTTGAGTGTCAAAATACGATTTAGTTAATAAATGAGACCAACTTGGCATTCCTTCATGATTTTAAGGTCATGCCCTTTAAATAGAAATTTACGTTTCCCAACTTGAACTCTGAAATTTTATGAAATGATTCATTTACATCTCAAATGCCTAAAAAGGGCTTTCCTAAAGTATTTTTATAGTTAAAACGAATTAATTATCAATTCTTTATGTTGCCATTCAAAATGGCAGTCTTAAGGGGTTATTCTGGTCTAAAAAAACCGAAAATATTTTTTTGCATATTTTCATAGCTTAATTATTCAAAATTATGTTCACGAGAGGATTTTTTAAAATTCAAATTAGTTTTGGAGATATAAATATTTTGCTGAGCAGGCATCCAAATCGGTTGGGCTGCAACTAATCGAACAAAAGACATAATGAGTTCCCCGACTACCTGAATCTATATTTCTTAGTAAGCCCTTTTGTTCCGTTATATCTATCTATCTACATTTTTACATATATTTATGTATATATATTTCACGGTAATTGATTTACGGAACAGGAAAACACCAGTTTTACGAGTGCATCAGCAGCAAAATTGAGGAAATCAAATGATGGAGAATTAATTATAGATAATAATTACGGTTACTGTGTTTTGGAGTTTTTCACGGTCTTTTCAGCAATTTCTTTGTTTATTTCGTGTACTACATACAACAACGAGATTATATTTTCAAGAAAGGCTCAACGCGGACTCGGGTTCAAAATTGCATTACAATGCAGTTGCAATAGTCTACGCTACATTCCACCATGTCCATTCGTTGACAAATCCTTCGGAGTTTATCGTCAGAAGAGTTATTGATTCGATTTTTGGGTTCAGAAACTCAAAATAATAATGAGTCTCTAAACTCGCTGATATGGACTTTCTCTCAAAAGCACATCCATTCCGGGTCTCAGATCATTGAAATGGCAATTATTTGTACCAATATTGAAGATACTGACAATTATGGGAGTGAAGATTGGTTTAGAAGCGCATGCATTTGCTATCAGACGAGACAACACTCGGATTGACCGCTCCAAGATACGAGCCTAAAGCGCATCAAAGGAGGCCAGAACTGCTCGAATAGAAAACACAAACGCCGAAAATAGTTTTTTCGAAGTCGAGAAAGGTCCGATATATGCAGCAGAAATGGCAGATTGAATTAATATAAGTTAAATATATAATTTTATGACTTAGACTGCAAAATATTTTACTTGAAACTTCAAACGCGTTTTTCTCAAAACTCTTCTTTTGATTTCTCAGATTTTTGCCCAACCAATTTACTTGAAATTTTAAGAGAGTCTTCTTTAGGGACTTGACTATGTCCGGAACTACGGTCATCTAAAACTTTTAATTTTTACTATTTTTAAAAAATTGAAGAATGCTCAAAATGTGGTACAAAAATGGTTTTTTAGACAGTCGCCATTTTGTAAAAAAATATGGCTAAACTTTTCCGTAGTTCCGGACATAGCGACATTATTTTAGATTGCTGATATTGGATTGCTTGGAGAGCTAAAATCGTGGCTATGGTCATGCACCATATTTTTGGGACGCCCCACTCCATCAACTGATAAATAACAAAATTTAAAATTTTTTATTTTATAGTTTTTTATATGCTTCTAAGGTGAATAAATAATGTATAAAAAAATTGATAATAAAAATATTGCTTGCTATTTACAGCACTTCAAAAATGACCTAAAATTCATGCCTCTAGACAAGAATACCCCCTTAAGCTCTTTTGGCTTAGACTGCAATCTAAAGTTGCAGATTCCATTATTTAGTTGTTTATTTGCTCGTTTCTAAAGGCTTGATTACTAAAAAGGTCTAATTTTAAGTGGAATAGGAATACTTCTACAGCAGTACTAGCATTAGTTATGAAATTGGCGATATCGCCTAATTTTAGCTGACACAAGAAAGTTAAAAAGAGGCGTTCTTAATTAAAAACTTATTCATTTCCACGTTAGTTCTATTATTATTTGGACGTTTGATACAAGTATGGAATCTGGATAAAATAGTTAGCGTTTGTGCAAAAATAGTCTTGGTGTGTGCTCTGTGAACCAATTAGAATGCGCCCCTTGAAAATCAATCACGTACTTTTCAGCCAGCATGGGGTAGCAGTGGTCACTACTTGAGTAAAGAAAACGGGTTATTTACGAATTGTTTTATATATTGGCAACATTTTCGCAAAATAATGTTTGCATTACGGGGTGTGCGATAGACTTACCTCCACGTGATGCAACCTGGGCAACGTATACTCATACGGCAAAAAAGTCTATTAACAGGCAGTTGACTTCTGACTTCAAACTATCATAACTCCACTGTATGTCATATTGCACAGCTTTCACAGTACTCATCTCACCTTTTCTCTGCCTTTGTGTCCGTCTGTCTCCTCTACATCTGTGATTCACTCTTCTGTTCCCCCTCCCGAATTGTTATCACTTTGATTTTCCTCCCTCTGCGAAGCTCGAAGTCAGCTAAATGGCTAATGATAAATATTCAAAACGTCTGCCATTTGAAATAATAATAATGTTTGCATTATTTAATGCATAACACCTTTGTCGCTTTATTATGCATAATTTAACACAAGCCGTCACATATTCCATTCAATATGATAAAATCCCTTCCTTAAGCTTCTCACATATAAATATGTACGTTTTCTAAATTATAACAATTGTAATCAATAATTTTTATTAATTTTCATGGAATTTTTGAAATTTATCTATAATTATATTTAAAATACACCATATTATTTAACATATATTCTATCAAATGACAGCCTTTATGATATTTATTATTAGCCCCGTATTTACTATCTTTATTAGTTTCTGTTCTACTTTAACCTTCATATACGATGTTCCAATTGGCCCAAATGACTATTTCAAGGGCGTCTGATTTAAGCTGATCTGGCGCGTCGTGTTTCTTGTTCGATTCTATAACAATACATCCCTAGATCTCAACTTTGACTAATTCAGTAAGTTTGACTAAGTTATATAATTCTGTTTGTGCTTAGAAAGCCTGTCTACCTTTAAAACATCAGGTCTGTTGACCAGAGGAATACGGAATAAGTCATCTTTCTCTGTAGTAAATTAAGTAAATACACAGAGAAATGGCAGTTTTGTCACCACCACAGACGAAAGGAAAATGGTGGGTAGAGAAATGTGAAGTGTGTGTAAGGGAGAAAAGGAAAAAGAGGGAGAAGTTTACCTATGAATAAGGCACTCGACTACTTGGAGTTTAGCATGGAGAAAGGTTTATTCGAAAGTTAGTGCTGGAGAGAGGGAATAAGTTCACATTTATGAGATAAGTGGAGTATTCAAAGAGGAGAGGGGTTTATTCCTCAGCTGCCTCCTTCGCTGGTTCACCTTCCGCTGCAGGTTTCAGTTGGTCCCGGAAATCCACCTTCTAATGTGGAAAAATGTAGTCTTATTACGAGGCCAACAACATGCACATATTACACAAAATTCCGCCTTCCTATTGGCTTAATTTAATTGCCAGCTGATTGGTCAGAGTGGTGGATAGGAAAGACGTGATCGATGGTCTTGTTTTCCGTGCCGTGAAGCGTTCGATTTAAAGGTACAAAATTAACTAAAAAACTATACATCTAAAAATGTACTTACTGGAAGATATAATGACAGGAAAATTGGTGGCCAATTTTATCTAACACTTATAAACTAGAGTGCCACGAAATGAGTTAAAATGCAGTTTATAGCATGAAAAGATTGAATTTAGTTACTTGTTATTTGAATGAGATTATTGCCTTGTGAAGATCTTAAAAAACGTGAAACCGTTTCCACACTTTACACTTTGGATGGTTGTGCGAAAAAATTCCCTGTTCGCAGGATCTAGCTTTCAGGCAATCTTCTTACCATTCGAATGATTCGTTAAACGAACTTATATCTAATAAACTTATCTGAAGCTGATGACACTACACCATCGATCATTTATTGACATTCGCTCTTGTTAAAAATCCAAAGTTTATAAAACCATGAAAATGCTTATTTAATCACACTACGAATGTAATGATATGCCACGGGAAAATACTTGGTGCCACATCATACTTATAATGTCAATTCGCATTCATTTAAACACACAAACTTACATGGGAGGCCTCATCCTTCTCTTCAAGGGCAAATTTGTTTTGTCCGGTGGATTTTAGTTGATTTCGGAAGGCGGCCAAACTCTTCTCCTTCTTTTCAATACGAGCGAGTTGGCTCTCAGTCTTGGAAACCTTCTTAAGCACGGGTTTAACGCTAATAAGTGAATGAACATTAGCATTGATCCCTTAATTAAAGTAGCAATAGTAGAAAAAAAACTTACAATTTGCCTTTAACATCATTGACCTTCATTGTGAGTTCATTAATCTCGAGGTCTTGGCGCCGGAGTTTCATCTCCCAGTCAAACTTCTCCCCCTCCAGCTGAGCCATTCGGGTATGCAGTTCGCGGACCTTCTTTTGAAGTGCAGCTTGAAAAAATAGCAGCATTGAATAAGAATGGTTCCAGTGTTTGAGTTAATCTTTCTTTAAAAGTAAAACCATACCGTCATCAAGTCCGTCCAATTGAAGAGGCTGAACTCTCGATTTGAGGTAGTTGTCCTTCTCTTCCTGCCTCTTCTTCATTTCGGCTTTCATTTCATCTGAAGCCTTTTGCATGATCAGTTGCTATAACATGAAAGAAGAAGTCCATTTAAATTTGATTCACGACTATATATCGATTTTCCCCAAAACCAATTATCGGCATACTTTGAGTAGTCGTTTCTTTTCAGGTGAAAGACCACCCAAACCCTTGCGCTTCTGACCAGGTTTGCGCTGTTTCTTGGCAGCCTCTTCAGCCTCACGCTTAGCCTTCTCCTGCAGACATCAAAGTGAAAGGTTAGATTCATTAAAATTGATATCAGGTCTTGGAAATCATGCGATAAATAGCCTTAAGTCAAAGCTGACTTCATGATTATGAATGTGCTCTGTGAAGAAGCAAAGCCGTTTTGAATGATTGTCCACAGCCAAGGTTGGATTTTTCGTGCAGTGTGCAGCGCAAATTATTTGTTTTAATGATTAAAGTAACTACCTCTTGTTTTCTTTGACGTTCGGCTGCAGCCTAAGTTATTCACAGATACAAGAAAAAAGGAAAGTAAAAATCCCATCCACTTTCTCAATTGACATGCCCATGCAGAAAGGTTGCAATGGCTAATGCATATTTGTTGAACCCAAAAGCCTGCATGCATGGTTTATCCTAATTCCAGCTAACAAATTGGCTTCATTGTTTCACCCGGAATAAAGAGCAGTCGAACAACTCAATCCTTCGCGACGGCAGTGATATTAAAACAGAGGGGAACAACATTGGTGTATGGATTCACAATTGAAATCTCATAGTGCTGTGTGTTTCGAAAACAGGAAGTGTGAAAAATTGTGCACAGTACGACAATTAGGAAGCGTGTGTGCGGAATTGAACATTCACCGCAAAACTGTAAAAGGAGAGAATTTGCTCATGCACGCATGCACCAACCTCTTCTCTTCTTGCCTCTTCTTCCCGCTTTTTGCGTTCCTCCTGAAATCAATTTTGTCAATGTCGTTAAATTGGCATTGAATGTAGGCTCTCTCCTTAGCTTTATCACTTCTCAACTCACCTGTTCCCTGCTGTTTTGGACTTCATCCTAAAATAGTTACAGATGAGTAAGTAAGCTCCTTAAAACAGGCCTTTTTTGGTCAACGTGGAAACTCCGTTAATAGCTCATACGATCGTCCACAACAAAACAAACAACAAAGAAATGCGGAACTGTCAACTCAAGCCAACAGATGCTAACTTCATTATTACCGGGATTTTCTCGTTTACTTCCTCAGCAATCTTGGCACTATCTACCACATTAATTTTCACTTCTTCCAGCGCTTCCTCCGCCTTATCCTCTTCTTCCTCAGTCTAGAATGAGACAAGTTTTACTCGGCAAGGTGTCACACACCAAGATTCCATTCACGACACGCACAAAAGGAAGGCAAATTGATAAGTAGATCACCCAATACTCGAACTCACAACAACCAAAGTAGAAACAAAATTCGAAGATGCTTATTCATTAGCAGAAATAGATAGAATAGAACTGCCACATATTAATTAATTTAAGTGAGTGGAGAAACAAAGAGTCGGTATGAATCACCTATTCAAATTAAATTCCTCCTTGTCTTACCTGAGAACTTTATGAAGGAATCCTTCACAAATATATACCCATCAAAGGGGGAAACTACTGTGATTAATGCGAAATGGAAACATTCTTTTCTTACATTGCCTTTTCTGAAAGTGTATCACTTTATTTAACTTTAGCAAATGGCAACTAGACTATATCTCAAAAACAAATTGCATGCAGACAGCTTTAGAAAGCGAATTAACAAGCGCTTGAAATATCTGATCTGCCTGTTGTAACAATGCTCTATTTCGGATGATTGGGGTGGGCGATAGACTTACCTCCACGTGGTACACCCTGGGCAACGTAAACTCACACGGCAAAAAGTCTATCAACCGGCAGTTGACTTCTGACTTCAAACTACCATCACCCCACTGTATGTCATATTCGACTACTTTACGGTACTCACCTCACCAGGACAAATCATGCTCTGTACGTCAAGAAATTGTAGCAAATGCATTCAACATTACAACACCAAAGTTTCACATAGATCGATCAACAATCCGAGTTCATTCACCTTACGATCAAGCTGTCTCGGTGCAAGCAAATGAATTAGAAAAATCTCAGTTACAGACAAACATAGCAACACTAAGTTTTACCTCAGATTCTTCCTGTAAGTTTAAATATAAATCTTTAAAAATTACACGCATACGTTTTAAAATCGAACAACAAAGGCAAGCTACATCGACGATGATGATGATGATGTGTGTGTGTGTGAATTAGGCAAAAGCGTGGTTTACAAAAGATATTCGCCAAAAGACAAGATTTGCTTAGCAACATCAAGTTGGCTGATGTTTCAAAAAAGAATCATTTAAAAAGCTGTTACCTCAGAGACTTCCTAAATAATTTTAAGAGAAAAGTGAGCAATTTAAATTTGGAAGTGGGTATTTGCAAATTAGATTATATCAAAATAATTTACAAAAAATAATCAGATTCTTACCTCGGATTCAGATCCCTAGATGTTGAAAAAGCAAAATAAAAATCAATATATTAGTTGTGAGAACCATGTAATAATGATATATATATAAAGAATTAAACAGAAAATCTATCATAAAATATATTACCCATCGTTATTTAAGTAAAGTTTTGAAACATTTAAGGCAGACAGAAATATATTTCCACTCACAGATTCACTAAAATCAAAATGGAAATAAATCATTAATTAAAAGCATTTTAATGTTATTTAGCTCAAGGGTACGTGGATTAGAAATTTTAAAATTGAAACCCATTAAATAAACTAATACAAAATATAGGAAAATCAAAACTAAATTGCATTATTGAAGTAAAAAGAATAATGAATACTAATATTTCCTGCCAAATTTTTGTGTCATTGCTTAACTTATTTCAATCAATAAAAAACTAATCGATAATGCTTAAACGCTATTAAATACCACTTACGTTCGGCTTTCGTCGTCACTCATGTCGTCAATATAGAAGGTGAAGAAACTGAACTATAAAAGATGAAGAGAATTGAAACTGGGTATAATCCAAACTCAAATCACAGTGAAATAGGAAGCAATAGAAGACCAACCTCCTAAGGTGGCTAGCGTGGCAACTGATGTTCGACCGTTTCGCTTTCAAGACGATTGCATATGAAGCAGCTGCCAGCACACACAGGGAACAATCCCATTGGACGCCTGCCTTCCTTGCTGCCCGTTTCATCGATCGCACGACACCGGGATTGCAGATTTGTTTTTAAAGTTCATCTGTGGGCGAAAATCAATAGAAATGCGAGCGTTTCTGCGCCCACACGGCCGCACCTAGGGTGCACGTCCGCAGAATTGCACTTGTGCTGGTGGTGCCTTTCAGTTGGCAACCCTGGTAGAAGAGATAGGTAAGCATGGTTGCGAACAGCATTTCACGGGGATTATGATTTCTATTTCTGCGTGCATTAGGCACAATCCTACGTGCGGGGAATTTAGACAGTCACGCAGGTTAGAAATGTGTTTGCTTATAAATATTTTAGATGCTATCCTGTGCTAGTGAATTAATTGAATCGCTGTGCTATTGAAGATTTAAAAATCCAGCTGTTGGAAAGTAAGTGATTGCGGTCCTGATCATCACCGTTACAATTTTTCACCATGGCAATGCAACAGGCTTAAACGAATTTATTCGTGGGAATGAATTTGCGTTTGTTGAGATTAACGTGGCAAAACTGAGATTTAGAACAAGTTTACAATTACTTAGATAATCAAAATCCTTATTTCACTCCAGTCATGGAGAACTTGGCTTACAAGTCACACAATAGTTCGTATGTGAAATAATTTCATTTTTGGGTTCATGGATGGTATAGGTTCGGTAGGTGATCTTGAAGAGTGATAAAACAAGACTTACAGCGTTTAGTGCACTGTGCAAAAATGAATTAACACATCTGAACTAGAATTGTTCCTCTTTCGAAGATGGATCGGATGGCCAAGAGGGGAAAGAATAGTGTAAAAACTAAAAAAAATTATTTTGAGATCAGTGGGATATGCGATAGACTTATCTTCTTGTAATGCACCCTGGGCAACGTTTACTCATACGGCAAAAAAGTCTATTAACCGGCAGTTGACTTCTGATTTCTAGCTATTATGACCCGACACTATGCAATATTACACCACTTACGGTACTCATCTAGCCTTTTCTCTACCTTTGTGTCTATCTGCCTGTCTGTCTCCCTTACATATGTGAATCCCTCTTCTGTCCCTCCACTCAAATTTTCCCCACTTTGATGTTCCTTCCCCTCTGTGAAGCCCGAAGTCCCTTAAAGGGCTAATGATAAATATCAAAACGCCTGCCATTCGAAATAAATAAATTTTAAGATCAGTTGTCATGATAAAGGCATTGGAGAAATCACCCTAACTATGCAATCTAGATGCTTATAGTCGAACGAATAAACCTAATTTAGGAAAAAAATTGGCAGCGAAAATATGTATCTAAATGCTTTTGGCAAATGCGTCTCAAATACGGTGATGACGAATCACTGCAATACACGGCTACAAATGACTCATCGTACTTATGATTGGTATTGCCTCCATAATACCTGATTGATTTAGTGATCATTATCGAGGAATAACAAGTTGCTTAGGGCAAATGATATTGGTAATTAGACATATCACCGAACAGAAAAATATTGCAACCCTACCTCCCAAGATATCAAAGGCGGCATAGTTTGCCAAAATCAGGATGCTTGAAAATATCAGAGAATTTGTTCTTACTAATTCACTGTCATTGATCTCGGGTAGCCGATATTAAAGACTATTTAATCTATTAGGTAAAGTGTTTATAAAACAGGTTGGATTATTCCCCTCTGCTCAGACATTAGCTCAAGGCCATTGTGAATATGTTTTTTCAGGGGATTGAAAATGCATAGTCTGACCTGTTAGCAGCCTAGGAGTCGGCACACAACCCTTCTGGACCAAACTGGAGTACTGAACGAACAAATAGTTTAGTCGTACTGAATGCTTAGTGTGATCTTCAGCTGCATCAGACCACTTGATCACCGATCGCTACTGTTCATTGTAGAGTTTAGCGGTCATAAAAAATACGTCAGTCTGTTCACATCACTTGTAATCGCTAGACATTTTAGCATTTATTTTCATCTTTCAGATGGCTTTTAGACGGTTTCTAATTGCCTGCTTTATCTTGACGGTACGATTTAATAAAATTCTATTTAGAACTCTTTACCTAACAAGCTCTTCGATTAGGTTGAAGGCAAGTCAGTTTCCCTGATTATTCTTTTGTACTAATTGTCATGTCCAGATTGTTTATTTATTTATATCAAATGGCAGGGGTTTTGATGGTTATCATTAGCCCTTTAGTTGACTTCAGGCTTCGTAGAGGGGAAGGAACATCAAATTGAAAAAAGTCGAGAGGGGGGGGGGGAACAGAAGAGTTTTTCAAAGATGTAAAAGAGACAGACACAATGGTAGAAAAAAGGTGAGATGAGTACTGTGAAAGAAGTCGGATATGACATACAGTGGGGTGATGGTAGTTTGAAGTGAGAAGTCAACTGCGGTTTATAGACTTTTTTTGCCGTATGAGTATACGTTGCCCAGGGTGCACCACGTGGAGGTAAGTCTATCGCACACCCCATGTCCAGATTGTAGAGAATCAAGAGCGAGAAATCAATTATAACTCAATGATCGCTAGAAATGAGCGAGTCAATGGACTTGTGTAATACATCATCCTACGAAATGTAGCAAAATTCAAATCATTGTATTGTTGCTGCATTTTTGCTGTTTTTAAAAATTTTGGTTTTGCCATATATTCTATTAGATCAATAACCTTTTAACTGAATATTTATGGATGTCGATGTAAGTAATTTTGGGAAATGAAATAGAACCAAATATAATCTTTCGGGAAAGGCAATCAAATATTCCGACATTAATAAAGTAACAGATATCAATTCGAGCGAATAAAAGACCCATGATTTGAAATTGTACCAAGATTTATGGACGATGGTAAATATGCAACCGACGGCATTCAAATATTCTTGAAATTGGCCCAAATGACGAGCTTAGCTAGTAAATTTGTCCTTAGGCATCAAACTAAAGTTGACCTGAAAATGGACATTAGGGTCAGTTGGAAGATCCGATTTGCAAATCCCAACATAAATCACTAATAATATCTAATAAACGTTGCCATGAGATCCAGACACCGTTTAAGTAGATTTGCATCTTACACTTTACCTTATTTTAAAATCCTTTTGCTCACAAAACTTGAAGTAGATTGAATCTTAGATTGGGGAAGATGTCTCCTTCTATAAGAATATTTAATAAAACACGTGTGTCAGGAAAACAATTAACTTTAATTAACTCAAGTAGAATGAGAGGATGGAAAAGAATGTTAAATAATTTGGTCTAAATGACGTAGTACCTCTTGGTGCTTGGCCGCCTCTTATGAAAAATGATCGTGAAATGAAGCATTTAGCAATTATTCTAGAACGAAATTTTACTCACCAAAATGTCATGCTCATTAAATATGCCAAATCTGTTTGTGCTGGGACAATGACGGGCATTAGAAGGAAGAGTTGACAAATTTACATTCAATCCTCCTTCGTGAGACGCCATTCTTGTTGGGTAGTTAGCGTTTTCGCCTATTGATTGACATCTGTTCACATTTCCATGCAATTAGAAGGACGTGAGTACTTAATTAATGCAGTTTCGTGATTGAAGTTGCATTTCTGAAACGAGATAAAGCTGAAATTGACTAATAAAGCTTATATTGTTTTATCAACTTTAGGGATCATTTAGCACCAAGCTGTTCGGTTTTATTAACTTCCTGCATTCAATATTAATGGAAGTATAAACAAGCCTATACATCTATATATACATGGACTTACCTCCACGTGGTGTACCCTAGGCAACGTTTACTCATTCGGTAAAAAAGTTTATAAACCGGCAGCTTATTTTGACTTTAAACTACCTCGACCTCGCTGTGTGTCGTATTCGACCATTTTCACAGTACTCACCTTACCTTTTTCTCTACCTTTGCGTCTGCCTGTAGCTTTTTTCATCTTTGATTCATTCTTCTATCCCCCCTCTCGACTTTTTCCCACTTTGATGTTCCTCCTTTCTGTGAAGCCCGAAGTCAGCTAAAAAGCTAATGATAACTATCAAAGCGCCTGCCATTTGATATATATATATATCTTTTTAATACAAGCAATTATTTTCCATTTAGCTCAAGTTTATTCGACTTTTACCCTTTGACAATTCAGCTTTAAAGGAAATTTCAATTTTTTGTTTTTAAGACATAAATAAATTCCAAGTTATATATATATATATATGTTCACTAATATATTACATTTTTATTTTCTTATTAAGTTAGAAAGGTATTGAATGCGTAAAGATCACTCCTAAAAGAGAATTAATTGGGAATATTTTGGTTAGAAATAAGTAAAAAAGCTTTTAAAATCGAATTTTCAAAACAACTACTTTTTATTAATAGGAATATGATTAAATGGTACAGTGCAGTTCAATGCTCCTTTGTTAACAAGCGTTACATTTAGGTAAATGACGCAAAAGTTTGTGCAGCAAAATCGCTGCATATTCAGTTCACAAACGGAGGCAGAAATTTTATTATGCGCTTAATGATTGGTAGAAACATTAAAATATTTAGTTACTTAGAAAAATGGGCACGTCTATTTTCATACAATTGTGCAGATAGAAATCCTTTTAATTATTAAATATTAGAGTAGCATCAATAATGGGTGAAAAATTGAAAGCTCCTTCGCCACTGACTTCCATTAAATTTTGAAAAAGAAGTAACATGTACTACTATTAATATAATCGCACAATTAATTATGTAAACACGCTTGCAGTTCAAAAGGATCAATCTGATATTTCACATCGCAACACTTCTGTTATAACTGTTGTTTATAGTGACTTAATATTTATTTATATCAAATGGCAGGTGTTTTGATAGCTGTCATTAGCCCTTTTGTTGACTTCGAGCTTCACAGAAAGAGAAACATCAAAGTGACAAAAAGTGGAGAGTGGTGACAGAATAATGATTCACAGATGTGAAATAGTCAGACAGACACAAAGGCAGAGAAAAGGTAAGATGAGTACTATGGAAGGGGTCGAATATGACAAACAGTGGGGTCATGTTAGTTTGGAGTCAATTGCCTGTTAATAGACTTTTTAGCCGTATGAGTATACGTTGCCCAGGGCGTAGGTAATAGACTTTTTTGCCATATGAGTATACGTTGCCCAGGGCGCACAAATAGACTTTTTAGCCGTATGAGTATACGTTGCCCAGGGTTCACCGCGTGGAGGTAAGTCTATCACGCACCCATAGTGCCTTAATATAAATGCCAAGAGAACTATGGAGAGAGACGGAAACAAATTCTTATAATAAGTTGATAATTCTATCTTTAAATTATACAAAACGCGTTTTCAATATTTGCATTTGAGACGTTTCATTAAGGAACATGACTATCAACGTTAGTCTCTTACTTTGACTTACTTGGTACGCCATCGGAAAGCATTGACAGTATTACTATATTAATATAAGTAGCGTATTAGATTGGCATGATTATATAATTTGAAGAAGTTTGTAAATGTATTTCAAGCAATAAACGATTCTACTTGCCATTTTGATGCATCACCAAAAACCAGTGAAGATTGAAGAAGAGTTAAACTTTTATTGA
>UZAE01012093.1:26835-43371 GCA_900617975.1 Rodentolepis nana
TCATTTTATTTATAGTAAGTATTAAAGTTACATATATATTTTACAATTTTTTTAAATTTTGTCTGAAATTAAATTCGGATAAACTAAGATGGATGAATATTTTCCGCTAAAATAAATTGGCTTATGTCATCTTTCTTATCCAAATTTTTGAACTAATAAAAAAGATGGTTTAAATTTCTCACGCAGTTGTTGCTTTCTATTATTAAATAAATATAAAACTTATAAGAATAACTGAAGTAAGAAATTGCCCTGGTGGGAAATTGTTTCGCTACTCGTAAAGTAAAATTTAATATTTACATTTTATTAAAAGCGAAATTAATGACAAATATCATAATATATAATCGTTAATCACTTAAGTCAACACTGAGGAGTAATTCAAGTTCGCGTTCTAATGAACATCGTTCAAGAAACATTAAATTGTACCTGATATTATCGGGCAGTGATTGGACAATATTTAGCCACTGCAAAAGTTCTTTAAACTCCTTTGCACTGTGCGAGAATTGTATATGCTGGAAAAAGGGAACGTTTGTTGAAAGACCGCACGAAAGAATTTCACGGAAATATTTTCTTGGGAATAATTGCCTGACTTTGTACCTCGCTAAAGCGGAGAGTGAATGGGGATTTTCCTTAAATATAATCTCAAATCGTCGGTGAAGTTTATAAGTGATAGAGGAGATCGAGATATCTTGAGAAATATTCAGTTCAGGTAGCATCCTTGCACCAGAATATATGATGTTCAGTAAAAGAATGAAATTAGACTCGATTAAATAAGGTGGATTTTTTAATTTTGGATTCTGTGCTTTCCAATTAGCATAACAATCGAGGATTCTAAGGTAGGTACCATAGTTCAAATCGCATTCGGTCATTAAATCGACAGGCACCTCTAAGCCGCTTTGTAGAAGTCGTCGAAATAAGGAGTGGAAGTCAATGTCCGAGCCTGAACACAAGTTCTGAAAGAGTGATGACAAAACGGCCTTCTGAATTCCAGATTTACTGATTTCAACAGTTGAGCCTTGCACAAGCAAGCGATCCAGTATTTTTACTACGGCAGTACCGTGTTTGTATGATCGTTTAGAAGGTGAAATCTGTGAAAATGCGCAAGAATAGAGAAAAAGATCAATAAGAGAAATGCTTGTTTCAGCTGGTAAACATATGCATGACGTTGGGATACTGGTGAGTAATTCTAGAACACAACGCCATCTTTGTTCCAACATAGCATTGACAATTTTCTTCGTTGTAAGAGCAGGTGAATGGCATGATTTTGGTAAATTTACTGCTGAAGACATGACAATTTCATTATGGGCATTTGTAAATTGTTCATTTGCAGCCGATGGCCAGCTTTTTCTTTCAGAACAAGAATAAGTGCGGATGGAGAGTTCAATGTTCTCCGATGGTCTTGGTTCATCTGAATCCCCTAGACATCTAACGTAGCCATTACTCCGTTTTCGTAAAATATTAGTAAGATTCCAAGATATTCGGCGATGAATAACTGGACTATTTAACAACACAAAAGGGATGTCTTGGCCATTGTCTTGAAAAATCCGAGTCTTCACATTGTAACTTAGCTTTCGAATCATGGAGTGGACTCCTGACTTAGTGCAGCTTTCACCCATCCGTGGTGGGAGAATTCCTACCATTTTTATTTTGATTAATTGAATTCTCTGTATAACAGTTTTATGAGAACGGTAGCGCATTTGCTATTGGTCGTTTCAATATCCAATTAGAAAGGTTGTTATTAGTTTGAAAAATACGTAAAAGGAATACTACCGTAAGCACACTATGCAGTCCAATGAAATTTTAAAGAAATTTATTTTAGTGAATTTGAATTAATAAAATAAGGACATGGAAAGTATTAGTACGTTGATAAACTTTGAGCAATTTCACTCTTGAATAAATTTCTTACTAAATCATGGTAATCATTTATAGAGATTTAAAGACAAATTAAAACATGTTAAACAATTCCTAATCCATATTTTCAAAATAATATCGAAATAATATGTGTTAGCAGACACTCTTTGAACTATTTATAAATGCATCTTTATGAGTGTCTATGGTTCTTTAAGTAATCGAAATAAGCATTTGAACTTATTCTGTTCACTATTTATTATAATGAAAATCCGTTTCACTGTCAGTTTGAATAAATTTGAAACACTTATAAAACGCTAAATTTCATCATCTACGTTGCTCACAAGTAACAAGAAACTAACTGGAGTATACCAGTAAATGTCTATTTTGCTATGAAGTGGCAACAAAGCGTTTTCACTTTCTATCCGTGTATAAAAATTTGAAATTAAAGAGAAGTAAATTTTAATAATAACTTTAAGTTTAGTTTAAAGTCCTAAATAACGATTCTAAGTTCAACCTAATTTATATTTCCTATCTGAGGTGTGCAATAGACTTACCTCCACGTGGTTCACACTGGGCAACGTATGCTCATACGGCAAAAGAGATCTATTAACCAGCAGTTGACTTCTAACTTCAGACTACCATGACCCCACTGCATGTCATATTCGACCACTTTCACAGTACTCATCTTACCTTTTCTCTGCTTTTTTGTCTGCCTCACTCTGTGCATCTGTGAATCATTATTCTGTCTTCCCTCTCAACCTTTTGTCACTTCGATGTTCCTCCTCCCCTTCGTGAAGCGCGAAGTCAACTGAAGAGCTAATGATAACCATCAAAACGCCTGTCCTTTGAAATAAATAAATATTTCATATCTGAGTAATCTATATAGGCAAGGATTTGCAACCTCAATATAGTTCATGAAAACGGTATTTAAATTTATGTGAAAATGAAGGCTAAATTAATATTATTACATGGTTAAATAGGGCAAAATGACTGACAACGTGACAGGTTTTCTATTTCTACCGTGTAACGTTCAGATGCAATTAACCCTTACATGCCAAAGGTCATTAGGTAATTAGTTTTCTAAATATAAATAAAATAAGTTAGCTTAGAAACGCCGTATTATTGTTTGATACAATAGTAAGATTGAATATTATTACAATAAATGCGTAGATAAGTGACTAAATGCCTTTTGAATTAACGGGATTTAAGACAAGGGATAACAATATTTGCGTGCATTCATTAAAAGTTTGCATAAATAAATTTTGTTCTTCTAAACGTTAGTATTTTGGACATTTTAAATTCGCATCATTACCGAAGTTGGGCACTAATGAGGGCTAATTATTGAAAAAATGTTAATTTTCACCATTTTTTACAGGGGTTTTTAATTAAAACCAGACTGTAAATATCGACTCAGGAAACTACTCCCGACTAACGAGATCAGTTTCAATTATTTCGACCTACATTGAGACGAAATAGGAGCTATTTTTCCTTTCGAAAGCACTATTTGCCCATTTTAATTTACTTAACTGTATCTCGACTATTAGTTTGTGAGAAGAATAAAGGTATATATATTTATTAAAAATTTATATCGATTTTGATGAAGATCATAAGCATAATTTGTACCCATTTTAATTACTTACCCAAAAAGACATCTCAATTTTTAAAATCTTTTGAAGCTGAAAAACTCACAGTTTACCGTCACCAAACTTGTTGAAATTACCATTTTATATAATAGCTTGAAACCAGAAAAACTTTAAATATTTTCTAATGATAGAAAATAAGCTGATAAATGTCAATTTTCAAGCTCAATTATATATATTTAAACATTTTTTATCAATAAACCTAAAGACCTTTTCAACTAAGGTCCAAATAACATGTAAACTACCCAGACGGTAAATTTTATGATCTAAAATACTAAAATAACAACCTGAATTCGAGAAAAATAATTCCAAGTTAAATAAGCCGATTTATCAATTTTCTATTTTACTTTTCTCCGATATTTCTTTAGCTTCGTTCATTTAACTAATATTGAATGCTTATATTATTTTTCCCTTAAAATCTATATTTGATTCCGGACGATTATTAGAGCGTTTTAAATATAACTAATTCAGTTTGATATAAAATTTGTGTCAAACGGATTATCGTTCTGCTTCACTGAAGCCCAATTTATGAATTTAATTCCTGCTTTAATTTTTCTTCTTTTTTGAAACGTTTTAATTTCTGGCTCACTCAACCCTTGTACTTTTAAACACGGGGGGTTTATTTGTTCTTTTCATAACTGATTTCTATTGTTCGGTAATTATTTTTGAATCAGAGAAATAATCGTCTCCTAATGAAATAATAGTAAAATGGGAAAAATACCTTTTCTAACTCACTGACAACGTCGTTTTAAAATGGTTTGCGCAACGCAATGTGATCTATAAATCTGATATTCTTATTCGTTTTTATATACTAATAATATTTTAGTAAAAACCTGGCTTACCACATATATGCCACCTTATCAAATATTGGGGGGTCATATTTGAATTTAAATCATTAATTTTATTAAAAATTTAATTTTGAAAACAATTCAAAGCACTAAATTACAAAGTAATTCAATGGAAATAAAGTACGGAATAGAAAAATAAATTCTTGTGTCTTGGACGAGGAGCAATTTAACTTATTTCAAGATGGAATAATTTTGGGTTGCTGGTAATTTTAACGTTAATTAAAATAACATTTTTACTCGGAATTAAAACTGTAAACTTGATTTAAAAAAAGCTAAAACATTTATTTCAACAAAATGTTTGAGCGGCATGATTATTGTCAGCCAAAAGTAGAGCTTTGACTCATAATTTTGATTAAATTTGATTTTTATTATTGTTAATTTAGTCATTAGTGAAAAAACACATGTATAGTTTGTTAAGATTTTTAAACAACTAAAGCGTCTTCAAAAAATCGAACTCACTTTTAAAAATTTACATTTAGTATTACTTCACTTGTAAATTCAATCAGACATGCAGGCTTTTAGAAATTTTTGATAAAGCAAAGTTGAACGCCTTATTGTATCTAATTGTATTTGAAATAATCCAAGTGACTTATTAAATAAAAGTAATTCAATTTCCATTTTTGACTCAGCCGAATACTTTTGAAAGCCCTTTGTCTTGTTAAAATGAATCTCTTCTAAAATTCAATTTTCATCTTAATAGGGTGTGTGCGATAGACTTACCTCCACGAGGTGCACTCTGGGCAACGTATACTCATACGGCAAAAATGTCTATTAACTGGCAGTTGACTTCTGACTTCAAACTACCATGACCCCACTCTATGTCATATTCGACTACTTCCACAGTACTCACCTCATCTTTCATCTACCTTTGTGTCTGTCTCTTTTACATCTTTAAAACACTCTTCTGTTCACCCCCCCCCTCTCTCGACTTTTGGGATTTGATGTTCCTCTTCCTCTGTGAAGCCTGAAATCAACTAAAGGGCTTATGATAACTATCAAAACGCCCGCCATTTGATATAAATAAATTAACATCTTAATCACTGACTCTTAAGCATTTTCCTAAATATGTTTTTATTTTTGATAGCTGGTGAAACCTTTTGGAACTAGTTAAAGAAAAATAATCAAACCATATCTTAAGCGACTAATAAATTGTCATTATTCCTTTTATTAACTAAAACAATGCTATTGATTGAATTGTTTGAATGCTAATGTGGATTTTACAAATAATGATTGTCAAGTAACCCAGTTGGGAATTCACAAGATTTAACATTTTGTTCCAATCAGAAGAATTATAACTTCATATATATGTGTATATATATATCATAGTCATTGAAAAAGATTATTTGAAAGAGTCTTTGTCCATTTATTACTTTCGTTGTCTTCCTATGGAAATTAGAATTTTGTGTAAACAGGCGTATCTATTACGTTGTGGACCAACTTTCCAGCTCTAGCTCAGAGTTAAATTTGTATCAAAGCTTTTTTCGTATCATTTTCAGAAACATTATCAAGTTATTTGGCTATTATTATCACTGGGTCGGCAAAATCTCATCGATCGGTCAATCAAATGAGACTGTAACACTCAAAGCTCGATATCAATAAACTTGATCTGCACCAAAAGAAGTAACTCAATAGTTTAGCACTCATTGTGTCAACTTGACTATATAGAAAGGATTCTTTGAAATCACCTGTGATAGCATGTTTATTTGTGGTTCCAAGATAGATAAATCATCCCTTACCGCCTCGTCAGACTCTTGTCGTAATCCCAACGAGATTGATATTTATGTCGACAGTAAGAGTGTAGTACTGCAGTAGTAATAAGGTATATGATTTCAATAAAAGTTTAGTGACAGTAACACTTATTATAATAGGTTTGAAACCTTGTACTTATTTAACTTGGGGAGGGAAGGGTTGGGGGGTATTTAAAAGCAATCTAGATGAGGTCAAGTTGGGACTTATGAGTATATGCAAGCAAATCTTTGATGAACAATGAAATAAAACTACTAATCGCGGAAATGAAAGTACAAATTTGCATCAAATTTTTAAAAATTTAAAACAGCGTTTCTAAGTAAAATTCGTGGATATTTTGAAATTGTTAGTCTGCGAATACGTCCTTTGGCGGCATGGTTATAAAGTGGAACACATCATTTCAAGGACTCATGGCAAAAGCATCCTCAAAAACAGATGACCTGAACGAATTCTGAAATAGCTGTTAGAAAATAAAATGAAATAATTTCAGGAACAGAAGGAAGCTCTAGAAAAGGGATTCTACTGTGAAAATTTTCTTGAACCATGTATGGGTGGACTAGTTTGGGCCAATTAGAGCTCCTAAGACACAAGGGCTAAAGGGTAACATTTTCAAAGGTAACTAAATGACTTGCGAACCATCATAGCGTAGATTGAATTGTTTATGCTCCTTAGATAAGTGCATATTTTGGCCATAAGAACCTTTAATTCATTTCAAACGCTCGTTTCGTGACCTATACTGCATGTGTGTCTTCCGACTTCATAATATATGGAAATTGTGTGAGAATGCTTTGTATAATTAAGTATAATTATGATAGATTGCAAAGAACTGTCAACAATCTCTATAAAAGGGCAATGATTTTTCATAACTATGCTGAAAAAGCTTACGTCAGAAGAATATCAAAACCATCATGATTATGAATTGAAATGCAATTTGTAGAGCTTGCCTTTACAGAAGTTCAATTAGTTTATATCAGTGAAAAAGATGAGGATTCGATGAATCTGATTGGTTATTTAAAGTAGATGAAGACTGATTTATATCATACTTAATCTTGTAATTTTCGGAATGTTGTCTGCTTAAAATATGAAGGTTAAAGTTATAACCATCGATTTTCATAATCAATACTAAGAAAGTAAGGAGAAAAAGTGGAGAGTGGCACTCTCCGACATAACTGACTGGCCAAGAATTGAAGACGTTGCTGAGTTTAGACTACATACCGGACACGATTGCCTGGCAAAACGTCTTCACAGATTGGGAGTATGCACTCAACCAACATGCCCCTATGTGATCTACAGGAGGTAATGGAAGAGATCCACCTGATTTGGTATCCAGCCCTAAAGACAACGACGGAAAGCCAGAGATACTGGGAAGCAAGAAGACAGCTAATGAACTGCTATTAATTAACTGCTATATATGTACCCCCACCCATGGGGAAAACTGAAGTCAAAGTTTAAGGGCTAATGATAAATATCATAAATCCTGCCATTTGAAATAATAATGAAAAGAAAAATGTCAATCTGCAGTTGGATACTGTCTTTGACGTCGAGTTCATCGCAAGAAAGATGTCGATATCTTTGAGTTGTTCGGTGTCGATATCAACGAGCCAAAAATCTGTCACAATTTTGATAACATCTTGAAATTATTACCTCAGCCCTTTACTAAAGTTGTAAAGATTAGCAACTTTCAGCAAAAATGCTGCTTAAAAAAGCTTACGGGTCTTAGTTGGGCAGACAAGGTGAATTAGCTGAATAGGAACAAAGATATCCTAATCAAAACATTATCTGTGACTCAGACAGCCGATTTATAAACCAACTTCAGGAAATTCGGAAAATGAATTAAAACAAGTTAAACGCAAATTAAATAGCCTATTAAAAGAAGTATGGGAGAATTTAAATCTATGAAAAGCAAAAACCGTTAGACTAATACTTAATGTAGGGGTGCGGGATAGACTTACCTCTTCGTGGTGCACCCTAGGCAACGTATAGTCATACGGCAAAAAAGTCTATCAACCGGCAGTTGACTTCTGACTACGAGCTACCATCACCCCCACTGTACGTCATATTCGACCCCTACCACAGTACTCATCTTACCCTTTCTGAGCTTTTGCGTCTGTCTGTTTCTTTTATATGTTTAAATCACTCTTCTGTTCCCCCTCCTGAATTCCTCTCCCCTCTGTGAGGCCCGAAGTCAACTAAAGGGCTTATGATAATATCAATACGCCTGCAATTTGTTATAAATACTTAATGTAATGGGCAATTATACGTTTATTATTATTATTAGTCAAATTTATTTAATGAATATTTTTAATAAATAGAATGCAAGTTGATGTACTCGGACTGGCGTCATTCGATGTATCGCTATTATTTCTGTAGAAATAAAGAAGAGTAGTTAAAAAGACCGTAATCGGATCCTTAAATGAACTTGATGGATCTATTCTAACGCCATTAAACATTAATCATTGACGTCTTCTGCTTGATATTTCATAGAAGAATGGCCGTAGTGAGTGCTGCCAATATCTGTGTTCTTCAACAATTTTACTATAATGAAGTAGTGGTATAGTAAATGAAGAATTAGCTGTTGAATAAAAATTCTAATATTGACTATACAATATCATGCAGTTTCTTTTCATTGGGTACCTAAAAGGTAAAATGGCTGTTCACTGCATTCATCCAGAGCATAGACATCATGGTTTGACTTACAATACACTTGTTTGAAGGTATTGTCAACAATACCAAAACATACTGCGGAAACTATTAACACACAATGGTCACCCTGTTGCAGGTTGAAATATATTGCCTGAGGAAACTTTCTCACAAATCACCCTGTATTTAAAATTCAACAACACAGCGATTGGTCAGAACTTTCAAAACGCCTTGGTGGTAGCAAAAGTGGTTGGAATGGGATCAAAGAGGCCAACAGAACTACTCCTCAATCGACGTCGGACGACAAACCGTTTATCTAGCTACTAATTGCAAGAAACTTTTGAATAATCAGCCAGGCTTCGACATCGGTAAAAGAGAAAAATGAATTATTGATTAGTCCTAAAAAGATGTGTTTTCAATCACTCTGACCTCGAGTTTGCTTACTCTTCCCATTTGACCGTAACTGTGGTTAAACAATGATGGAATCAAGCAAAATAGGTTAACACAAGAAGAGGGCTCCAAAGCGGCAGAGAGGCCCTTCAAAACGCACTCTTAGAAAGTAAAATTTCAAGTTATTAAAATCGTAGTTAAAATTAATTTTTTTTCTAAGATGATATTGAAATTTTTTTCTGCGTCATCATTATTTTATGCTGAGAAAATACCGTTCAATTAACAAAATTCTTTACTTATCTAATTATTGATTTTGTTCGTTCAACTAGTCTTATCCAAGGCAACCCAATTGAGGTCTACAAATTTTGGTCTTTTTCCTCCTTATTGTTACTTTAGAGAATGCCAGTGCCTTTACGTCGGATTAAATTTATTTCAAAGCAACATTCTACTTTTTATAGTTTAAATGCTCATGCAAATTTTCGCTGCCTACAATATGCATTGATTGCCATCTGAGAGTAATTCATGTGGCTATTCATCTTGCCGCAATAATATCATGATTTCACTTTTAAAATATGATTGAATTAAGTAATTTTACATCAAACACGGTTGAAGATTATAGTTCTATTAATGCTCCTCTTGGTATTTTATTAGCAAATTCTTTGTGGCCAAAAGATAGAAAAAAACGTTTATCTAATTTTTGGATGAAAAAGTCGAGATTCAAAGAACGAAAATGTATTAGCGTCCTATAAAGTATTCTACATGCATTAATTAAACTTATTGATGAAGGTGAGATATTAAATAAATAAATTTGTCAAGTTCAAATAAAAGCATCATTAATTAAACTTTTCGATTTTCATACAGCTTTCAATTTCAGCCAGCAATATCACCCTCCAATGTAACAAAATCATCAAATTTTTTCAACTTTGAATTCGCATTTTTATTTAATATGAAATAGAATTTATGAAAGTCAGTGAGGCGTGAAATTTAAAGTACGAGCAAGTGGCAAATGTCACTCGTGAGAAAACCAGTGCAAAATATACTCAATGAATGGCATTTTGATGGTGTTAAATTTGCTATGAGGGTGGATGATGGGTGATAACTTAGATCTTACACTTTATCGATTGATTTATTTTTGACGTGGCATGAATATCCGTCCAAATGGAAATTCTTTTAAGATGAAATTAACTCCGATGGAACTAAATCGGAATTCGTTTTGTTGCCAAATTAGCGGCTTTTGCTAATTATTTTAGCACTTGCGTGCCGTTGTCTGAACGAAATTATTTATTGTTTCCGACATTTTCTCTCACCATTTATTCTAATACAAATTTTCTTAATTTTTCCCAAATAGTTAACGTTCTAAATATGCTATTTTTAAATGATTTTGAGTAAATAATAGCATGAAAACAATCAATTTCTGATCAAACTTAGATTAAAATCGAAACTAAATAATCATTCGGTATAAAAATAAATGAGAATGGAACTAATTCATATGATTCTAAAAGTATCATCAAAGGATCAATCTTGCTTTAATGAACAAAATTTTAAATTAATGACTGAGATATATGAAGAAACAACATAGTGATCATTTCATAAATATAGCTATATTTAGAGTATTTCAATTAATTCACACAGTATTGAAATAAATTTACGATGTTTGACAATGGGTGCCGAACGAAATGGAATGTAAAATTCTAACTAATAATTACGTGGAATGGATAGGTCTTATTGTATTTAAGTAAAGATCTGATTGGTTCATGACTTTTCAAGTTCCAAAATTAAAATTTTAAGATTCGTGCCATATGTAATCCATTGCTTACTAGACAGTATAACTGAATTAGTTAGGTTTGGTCTTGACAAAAAGATAGTGAAGACAAAACGCTTTCATAGGTGGTTTAGAGGCTTAATATTTCAAAATCTGGGTGTGGGATAGACTTACTTCAACGTGGTGCATCCTGGGCAACGTATACTCATACGACAAAAGTCTATTAATGGGCAGTTGACTTCTCTCTTCTAACTACCATGACCCCACTGTGTGTCATATTCGACCACTTTCACAGTACTCGCCCCACCCTACTCTACCATTATCTGTCTCTTTTACATCTGTGAATCATTATTCTGTCCCCCGCCTGTCTCTTTTACGTCTGTGAATCATTATTCTGTCCCCCTCTCTCGACTTTTTGCCACTTTGGTGTTCCTCTTCCTTTCTGTATGTAATGAATTTTCTCACTTTGATGTTTCTCCCCTCTGTGAAGTTCAAAGTACACTAAGGGCTAATGATAATTATCAAAACACCTGCCATTTGAAATAAATGTTTTGAAATCGTACTTTGGCTTATTCTAGAGCCAAGAATGTAAACAATTTGCCTCTTTAGTAGGGGAAGCAAATCTGTTTTCTATCAAGTTTAACTGCAATTTACATTTTAGTGAAGCGCAAAACATCTAAGTAGATTAGGAAATAAAAACTTTAAATCTATGGTTTTATTTTTAAAAACCTCGGAAATATCAAATGCTAATAACTTTCGACCAAATGTATTTCTCTGTTGTAGTAGGGAAGATGCATTCCATGCCATTGGTTGCGCGTATTACTGAATATGAATTGTTCCTTGACTTTCAGCATTTAAATTATTAATAATAATAGGTTGTTACATTAAATTCATTTTTTCAAATGGCAGGCGTTTTGATAGATATCATTAGCCGTTTTGCTGACTTCTGGCTTCACAGAGGGAAGGTTCATCAAAGTAGTAGAAAGTCGAGGAACAGAATAGCGATTCACAGATGTAAAAGAGGCAGACAAACACAAAGGTAGAGAAAAAGGTAAGGTGAGTACTATAAAAGGGGTCGAATATGACAACCAGGGGGGTCGTGTTAGTTTGAAGTGAGAAGTCAACTGCCGGTTAGTAGACTTTTTGCCGTATGAGTATACGTTGCCCAGGATGCACCACATGGAGGTAAGTCTATCGCACACCCCTGTTACATTAAATAAACATATATATAATATCTAAATTCAAAAATCACAATATATTCTATAATCCATACTTTCCCTACGGTTAATGACACAAACATTCAAAATTATATAAATATTTTTAGCATTTTAATTAAGAAATCACCAAGGCCTTATAAATCTGTAATTAAAAATTTTGCTTAGAGATCGTTAAAGTAAAGTCCAAAAATGAGATGGTTTAAGGATTTTTTATTATTTTTAAAATCATGTTAATTTCTTGTCTCAAAAGGAAAACACACGAATAATTAATGGGAATTTCTAGGCAAATGAATACCTGCAAAGTTGTTTTCATAAACAATTTTTTTATTTCAAGCACCAATGCTACTAAATCATGCTCTAAAATGGTAAATGTGAATGGCTTAAGCGTATGGCATTAATGAGGGCTTATTTTGAAAGCAAATTTTCTGAAATCGCGATCAAATTAGCTGCTTTAATAGTTTTGTCAAAATTTTTATATAATATTTATTTAAAAACTTAGGTAACTTTATGGAAGCGTTTATTAGATTATTATTATTACGAATGAATCACAATATTCTGCGTTCCTACAGTTGATAAAATGCAATTTTAGAAAATAAATTTAGGCATTATTTAACTAATTATGAAATGAGGACAGTTTAAATCAAATTTATTACTTAACTTTCAACTGCCAAAAGCAGGGTGTGGCACCAATTTCACTTAAATGATTTCTCACTCCAAAAGAAATGTCATGCTCGACATCGAAATAGCTTGTCTTGACAGGGGTTCTGGAATTGGTTTATCAAGTACAATTAAGTAAATAAAATTATTAAGAACCATAAGATAATTATCAGTTCAAAAGAACTCTAAGAGATCACGCAATTAAATACCAAACCATTTGAGAGAAAAATGAACAAATTCGACATTTCGATGGAAATTCCCCATTAATAGTTTACGATAAAACTGATGTCACTAGGTAGATAGGTTTGTACACTTTACATTATTTAATTTCATGTATCCAATCAGATGTAAAAATAAACTCTTTAATTTCGTTTATTTAATTGTATTTCTTTTACATATACTTCAATGAATTGCTAATCATATTTGTCACATTAAAACAACTCAATTTTTTAATCAGAATGCTGCAAAGCAAATTCCGAAATTCATTCCATTCATTAGATTTGACAGTTGCGAATGCGGTTTTATCGCTAGTTACGTTATAGAAAAGCTTTAAATTTATTTATCGGACACAATTATTTTTATTTTAGTGAGTCTAATGTAAAAGTTTGTTGATTTCATATCTGACAGTGTTTGATTACTTTAGTTGATATGGCAAACTTATAATGTTGTCGGTTGAACAAAGCAAATAGATAAAATATATTGTAATTCGCAGACTTTGAATTAAGAGGGTACTATCTTATTATAAAAAATCATTTAGTGTAGAAATCTGGCAAACTGAATAATCTTAATCGAATTTTATCCTCCTAATTTTAGCCATTTTATTGACAGGGGTGCGCGATAGACTTACCTCCACGTAGTGCACCCTGGACAGCGTATCTTCGTACGGCAAAAAAGTCTATCACTTGGCATTCGAATTACAGCCACAGAGGTGACTCTCAAACCCCTCGAGAAGGCACACAACCAAGCATTACGACTAATTACTGGAGGGATAAAATCAACACCCATTGATGCAATGCTTCAAGTTACAGGAAGCACCAAAATATGTTTCCTTATCAATGAAAAGGCCTTGATCCTGTATGAGAAGCTACTCATCAAAGAAAAGGCCTTGATCCTGTATGAGAAGCTACTTACATTCCCATGGATAAGTTCTTCAGCACCCATGAGTATAGACCAAGACATCTGAAAACGCAATCTGGTTTAATACAATCACAAATCAATGACAAACCAAAAAGCCTCCCTCTTCCCATGTGTCTAATACAGAAAGCCATAGAACTGAAGAAAGAATTATAAATCGATGAAAAAACCAAGAAGCATCTCTCTCTCCATAACCCATTAGCAGACACTGATGTAGTGTGTTGCACCCAACTGCTTGACTTCTTCAGGAAATCAAACACCCCTCCAGAGCAAATGCACTCACTGGCCCTTGAGACAATCAATGACAACTATCCTGGAGATCAATGGCTCCAAGTCTTCACTGATGGGTCATACATAAAAAACCTAGCAAACGTTGGTGCAGGTGTCTATTCTGAACTCTTCTCTTTCTACGCAGCAGCGGGACATAATAGATCCGCTTTTGAAGGAGAAATAGAGGCTATTAGGATAGTACTATGCCAATTGCGTTGCCTGGATACGAAATTCACCAAAGCGGTGATACTTTCGGACTCACAGTCAGCAATAGACTCTATTGGAAACAGAAAGACACCCAAAACAGCTGAGATAAAGGAATGTAGGAAACTCTATGAGCTGCTGAGAGAGAAAAACAAAACAGTGGTCCTACAATGGATTCCTGGTCACTGTGGGATTAAAGGCAATGAGCTTGCTGACACACTTGCTAAGAAAAGGGGACAACGATTTTGCAATGCATGGACCAGCCGATGTCTTTCCACACAATGAAGGCCTTAATCAGGAGAGAATTCCAGACCTCAAGGTTCAACGAACTTAAAGCTCGCACAAAGAAGAAACAGTGGACATAGCCGAATGGCCAAGAATCGAAGCCGTTGCTGAGTTTAGACTACGTACCGGACACGATTGCTTGGCAAAACACCTTCACAGATTGGGAGTATACACTCAACCCACATGCCCTCTATGTAACCTACATGAGGAAATGGAGAAGACCCACCTGATTCGGTGTCCAGCCCTAGAGACAAGGACGGAAAGCCGAAGATACTGGGAAGCAAGAAGACAGCTAATGAATTGCTATTAATTAACTGCTATAAATGTACCCCCCCCCCCCACCCTTGGGGGAAGCTGAGGTCAAAGTTTAAGGGCTAATGATAAATATCACAAAGCCTGCCATTTGAAATAAATAAATAAATTCACTCCTCTATGGAACGGTCCAAACTTTTCTTCCATACATCATGGCGAATACGTCAACTAATTGGAAGAAATAGAATATGTCTTTTCGAACCAATCAAGTGTCAGTTTAAATACTTTTAAAAGAACGGCACAATTCGCCTTCATAAAAACTTAAAAAAGAGAAGATAATAAAAATTAAAAATATAAAAATAATGGATTAGTGATCATTTAGTCTCTTAATTGAAGGTGATGGGGATATTGACGCATACATCGGTAGGATCGGTAACTGTATGCATTTATAAGCAATGATTTTTGTCAAACATATAAAATTAAAAGATAGTTTTAACAGTTTTACTGCATTATCCACAGAAAAAATCAAATAATATTGCCTCAATGGATTTTAAATCCAAAAATTTAATTTTAATGAGTTGCCCCAAGGCTTCTATCGAATTCTTCTCTGTGATTCTAATTTTTTCTTACAAAACGGGGTGTGCGATAGACTTGCCTCCACGTGGTGCACCCTGGGCAACGTATACTCATACGGCAAAAAAGTCTATTAACTGACAATTGACTTCAGACTCCAAACTACCATCACTTCACTCTATGCCATATTGGAATATTTCACAGTACTCACCTCACCTTTCATCTACCTTTGTGTCACTTCACAGTACTCACCTCACCTTTCATCTACCTTTGTGTCTTACACAGTACTCATCTTACCTTTTTCTCTACCTTTGTGTCTGTACACAGTACTCACCTCACCTTTCATCTACCTTTGTGTCTGTATCTTACATCTTTGAAACATTCTTCTGTCCCCCCCCCCTCTCGACTTTTTTTAATTTGATGTTCCTTCCCCTCTGTGAAGTCTGATGTCAAATAAAGAGATAATGATAACCATCATGATGCCTGCCATTTGATGTAAACAAATTTCTTACAAAACTTAGAAGATAATATTATCCTTCAGAAACTAATATAGCAGAGTTGAGATAAATAAAATGAATTAAATGTCATTAAAATTTAAACATACGTTACAGATTTAGGTAAGATTTGATTATTAATTAATTTAAAATAACTTAGGTTAGGATATTCATAGAGAGAAATTTTTACTTCTCTTGCACTACGGGTGAGTCTAAATATAGATTGCTTTTTTTGTCAGTTAAATAATTCATAAAACCGAAATTTATGCAGTTATTTTAGAAATTGGACTTATTTCTTCATTAACTTTCCATAGAAAGCCAATTGGAGTGGGGAATTGCGGTTCCTTTATAATGGATATTGTAAATAAATTTGCTTAGCTAATATTACATAATATATAATAATGAGATTATGATTTATCAAATTTGTACCATCAATAATAGTGCTTGAATCTAAACAATTCTTTAGTGTTATATAAATACAAAATTTGCTCAAGTCGTTATCGATGTTAAATTCAAGTTTTTAGACAAGAGAGAAAATTTCTTCATTTTTTAAATTTTGCCTGGAAGAGAAGTTTG
>UZAE01012093.1:46986-65408 GCA_900617975.1 Rodentolepis nana
TGCAATTTATTTGATCATAAGCAATCACTTGTAGCTAAAAATATTTCTGAAAAATGCCAATGTGGTTCATGCAACTCTTTAATTAATATTTCAGTTTACATCCCCCTATTATTAAAAAATAACAAAATCAAATATGTTTGGGAGAAATTTTATGCTTTACACTATACGGAACACAGTTCTTATCAAAATTTCAATTTTGGCTTTGTTAGATTTGATATGCCGGGTTGCACATTATTCATGACAGCAAGCCTATATTATGTCAAAATTTTTACCAGAATTTTTGACTATTGAAAGAGTTCTGAAGTCTATGCAGCCATACGATGATGCAAAGATTTTATCTAAGCGCGCAAATTTTTCCCATTTAACCTGAAGGTAAACGAATCTTAGCATAATGCTGAAAGTCTATCAAGTTATACCTTACAATTAAAGCGGTATCACATCAAAGGCAATTGAAATGCAAATGGGTTGGAATTAAATTAAATTACCAATCGATGCAGATTTGTTGAGTAATTTCTCTGATGAATGAATGACAACGAAAAATGTAATATTACTAGAATAACTGTATAGCTATCTGTTTTGTGCTGAAAATGAGATCAATAATTTTTAAAATCATATTAAACAAATCAAATATTGATTTGGAGGGGCGTATCAGTATATCCGTCAAATACTGAAAGTAAAATGACAGTGAATACTACTGTAAAGTAATCAGTTTCCACAGAAATCTTGATGAAAAACGAATCTGTTGGCTTGAAATTGAAATTGAGCATATTTAGACCGCAATGCTTGTTAGAATGAAAATGTTTTGCTTTTTATATTTCTAATTAGTCTGTGAGGGGTTAGATATGAGTTGGCAAATCTAGGTATCATTGAAACATTAACAATCAACTGTGCCATTTGAATTCATATTCATAAACCAGCATCTTAACTAAGCGCTTATCACCCAAGTTAAGGCTATTTTATGAATAAAAATATGAAATTTAGACTGCCTATATCTTCAGTTAATTATTTCTCGTTTCGACAAAATATTCCTACTTGAAACTACTAGTAGTAATAGAAATAGTCATTAAATACACATGAATATAGGAGGATGAATGTGCAAAAAATAAGAAATGAAGTCAATGAATTACACACTTTACTAGTATTGAACTTTTCATTGCCAGATATAATAAATCTATGAAAAATTTTCCCGAATAATGGCAAATGTCGCCAGTAGATGTCTAAATAATTCGCGTGCTAGAGTTGAGTATAGTACTATTGGTAAGTATCTTGGTTACGATCCTGTTCAAATATCTTGAGAGAACCTGAAATGGTCTCTACCAAATAAGTAATATGACCACTCACTTTCTTTAAATAATCGGTTAGGTTATCGCGCACTTTACGAAATTGTTTCGAGCTTCTTTGTTCTGTTCGATTTCGGTAGTTTGCGATTTGAGCACATGGAACTTCGCGGGGCAGGCAAGAGGCCTCACAACTTTTCATCATGGGAAACGTCCAACTACATAGGAGTGGAGTTGACACGGGGGATATGTGGGAGAAGGATAAATTTGAGTTGGGGTTGATAAGAAGGTGTTGGTGGGAGCCAATGTTTCAGGAAAGGCAATTTTCATCTGAGAACTGGAATCTTCAGAACAATTGGTAGTTCAAATTGAAATTCCCGACGACTTTTCCTTCATTTGGATCAGCAAGTGTTTCGTTGGAAAATCGGGGTTACAGAGGTCCATGTGGTTTGGCGCCGAAATCTATTTAATCTAAATTATCTTATTCTAAAAGTAGTGTTGGGTAGATCCGCCGTGCATATTCCATATTCCCATAATCGGTAATCCGATGGTTGATATTGTTCCGGTGAGTGTTCCTACTCTCGACACCGTCTTTGGAAACACTTGAAAGCAAAGAAGAGAAGAGCCGCTAATCCTGCAGCTCCAATGCAGACATGACATTAGTGCAGATTAGTCTATTTCACCTGTAACAATTTCAAATGCCTGTTTCATTAATGGAAATTGAGTCCATTCTGACCAACTTGAACAAATTCATGCAAAGTTAGAAGCTAGAGGTGGAGAAGTGAGTAGTTTCTTTTTCATACCACCGATGCACAGCCAGACATTCGCCTACGCTACAGCCAATATCTGTTCCCAGGCTGTCTGGGGGGATGACTTCTATGGAATGCTATAGATCCAGTCATTAAGAAAAATACGATCTACTTACAGGTTGCCATAAAAAGTTTATTTGGTTATATGATGTAATGACAAAATCTGAAATATGAAATTTTAGCGAATGAACAAACATCGGACGAACTCAACGATACATTGATTAAGGAAATAAGTTACAAATACAAAGGTCTTTTCAACAGTCAAATTAACGTGACCATCTGTTCAGTCATTGGTTATCCAAATTAATCCTATTTGTTGAATAAACTTTACTGGAGGGCTCGTGTTATTTCGATTAATTCGATGTGATCTCTTATTAATTACCACACTGTTATCCCCAGGGTAACTTAATTAACAATTAAGAGCAAAAACAAAAGATCCAGGGTCTTTCCGTTTAATTGATATTTGGTGATTCTGTGCTATCAAAATTACTTTCAAATATGCATGTAATATTTACATTCATCACGTTAAACCGTTCAAACAGACTTTCAATCATAAAGCAATTAGTTGTGCTACATTCGCACTGTCGATATAGTACGATCACTTACATTAACACTACTAAATATATTTAAATATAGAAATGTGTTTTATAGACAGATGGATGGAGCTTGAGGAATAATTCATTATATTCATTTAATAATAATTAATTACTTAATATTTTGCAGGTTATTTAAAAAAACAGCTACATATATTGTATAAGCAAATATTATAACAAACTTACCAATTTTAGCCTTATTAAAAACAATATAATGATATAGGTATAAGCACATCTAAAATACCATTATTTTAAATCTTAAATAAAGAAAATAATCAAATTTATGTAAATTTCAAAGATTAATTTATTTCCACATGTTTATCATTAAGAAAATTTGACTTAAACTTGCTTAATTCAAGGCATCTATAATTAAGATCTAAAGCTTTTAATTTAAACTATACATCTTAAAATTAATTAAGCATGCTACAAAAGCCAACTAAAACAAAAAGTGATATAAATAATTAATAAATTCTTGTTTATCAATGTTTATTTGCCTGAGATTACAAAACCTATGGTTTAAGTAAACTAACTCACCTAATCACTCTTATTTTATGATTGGCTCCCAAATAAATATAGCATGCTATAGGGCTCGTACGAATTGAAAAGTTTATATAAGAAGAAGAAGGTTCATTAATCCAACTATTTAAATGTTTTTTTTGACCGATGATTCTCATAAAATAAATGTGAAAAAACCCTTAATGCTGTCTTAAAATAACCTCATAAATACATACACAACGAGGTAAACCAAGATAATGCAATAGAGAAGAGCATAAGTTAAATATAACTTTACATATTATGCATTAATATTGTAATAAAATCTTATTTAATGACACTCCAGTGACTAAAGGTCAACATCAAATAAATAAAGAAGATGAGCATCAGGGAATCAAATATCATGCAATATTAATGCACAATTAGATCACGTTATTTTCATAACCCCACCAAATATAAACAAAACCATGGAAAATACTACTCACCATATTAAAAGCTTGTATAATCAAGTAGCAACCTTATACCTCTTGGTACCTCAATTATCATAGGGGTCAAACTAAAAATAGAGCTCTCTTTATATCTAAACCAACAATAAACGTGAGATGAACTCAAAACGTACACCCTAAGCACACAGTAGAAAACGTATCAAATAATAAACCGTAAGACTCAAAAGCATATATGACCTGTAATTCCAAAACAAGGAAACATTAAAACCAAAATTCAAAATGATAGTTGCTACAAACACAAGAAGACTGAATAGAAGCAAAATTCTGACAAAATGTATAGAACAAAAAAACTAGTGACAGCAGCCAAATTTAAAAAAGACAAAAGAAAATTAACTCCCTTTTCTGTTTAAACTTTATAAATAATGATTGAAAAAATACTATAAAAGAAATTAATAATCAAGCAATTTAGATTTATAAATGAGATTAATTAATATGAATATGGGTAACAAATAATTACCATTAAAAAGAGGAAAATCATTATTATACCATGATTAGTAACTAAAGAATTATAACAACCTAATACAGTAATTTTAATGAAGCCCTAAAAATTACACTTGATTCATTAGAATAAATATAAGGAATATTTATTTATTTCAAATGGCAGGCGTTTTGATAGTTATCGTTAGCCCTTTCGCTGACTTCGGGCTTCACAGAGGGAAGGAACGCAAAAGTAACAGAAAGTCGATGGGTGGGGAACAGAAGAGTGGTTTATAGTTGTAAAAGAGACAGACACAGAGGCAGAGAAAAGGTAAAATGATTACTGTGGAAGTGGTAGAATATGGCATACAGTGGGGTGATGGTAGATTGAAGTGAGAAGTCAACTGTCGGTTAATAGACTTTTTTGCCGCATGAGTATACGTTGCCCAGGGTGCACCACGTGCAGGTGAGTCTATCGCACACCCTAATATAAGGAATATAAAACCATCTCATATACTAAATAAAGTAAAAACTCAACAATATATCTTAGAAATATTTATTTATATCAAATGGCAGGCGCTTTGATGGTTCTCATTAACCCTTTAGTTGACTTCGGGCTTCACAGAGAGGAGTAACATTAAAGTGACAAAACGTCGAGAGGGTGGGGAGTAGAGAAGAGTGTTTTAAAGACGTAAATGAAATAAATGGGCAGAAAAAGGTAAGGTGAGTACTGTGTTAGTGGTCGAATATGACATACAGTGGGGTGATGATAGTTTGAAGTCAGAAGTCAACTGCCGGTTATAGACCTCTTTGACGTATGAGTATACGTTCCCCAGGATGTGCCACGTGGTCTATTGCATCCCTCTCTAGTAAAAAATAAATTACTATAAATGAACATAAAAAATTAACGAACTATATAATAATGCAGGCATAAATCTGCAGTGCATAATGCATTACCTTGTTTTTCGGTATGTCCGCTCATCATCTCAAGTGAAATATTTTACTTCTTCAATATCGCCCATGGGTTCGGGTTTTTGGTCCCAAAAATAGATTAATGAAATTAATTTTTCGGAAAACCGAGTAATAGTGTAAGAACCTACTAAAGCAGCTCTATTGACAAAACCCCTCATGACGCAGAGATCAATGACCCTCACAGTCATAATTCTTATAATTCCAAAGTTAGTATATAATTTCGACTACAGAAATTCTTTCCTATTAAATTCAAAACATAATGATTTATACTATAATCTATGTAGACAATAATAAATTTACTATTTGCAACAACAAGATCAAATTATTAATAATAGTTAGGTTAATGTTAAAAAATGAACAAAATAATCATAACGCATAAGTGGTAAAGTATGCTTAAAATAAAAAATGAAAACGTAAAAATAAAAATCCTGCAAAGTCATTACTAATCATTAGTAAAGAACCTAATCGAGAAAATATAAAAAACAACTCCCTATACTCCTCTTACTAACACGATCGGTTTCACAAATAAATAACAACTAATAGACAAAACACGGGATAGAAGAAACAAAATTAAAGAAATAGTACCAAAATGATGGCATTTACATAAAGAACAAAAAATAATAAAACCGATCTTGCCCCATTCGTACTAACCAAAATTATTATAAATAAAAAAGTTAATAAGTTAATTAATAGTACGAACTAAATACTTATCAATAAAAGAAAAATAATAAACCTAATAAAATTGCTCCAATAAAGTTATAAACCTACGACTACATTCAAACAGAAAAACTTTGCAATTGATATAGAAATTCTACTTTATTAAATAAACTCAATAATATTCCTTACAAACCAGATATGAAACCCAAAAACATATTAACAACTTAATATACACCAGAATTTCATATACATGTAATATTATTATTATTATTTCGTGTCCGGTACGTAGTCTAAACCCAGCAGCGCCTTCGATTCTTGGCCAGTCGGCTATATCGGAGAGTGCCACTGTCCACTGTTTCTCCTTTGTTCGAGCTTTAAGTTCGTTGCACCTTGAGGTCTGGAATTCTCTCCTGATTAAAGCCTTCATTGTGTGGAAAGACATCGGCCGGTCCATGCATGCAAAATCGTTGTCCCCTTCTTAGCAAGTGTGTCAGCAAGCTCATTGCCTTTAATGCCACAGTGACCAGGAATCCATTGTAGGACCACTGTTTTGTTTTTCTCTCTCAGCAGCTCATAGAGTTTTCTACATTCCTTTATCTCAGCTGTTTTGGGTGTCTTTCTGTTTCCAATAGAGTCTATTGCTGACTGTGAGTCCGAAAGTATCACCGCTTTGGTGAATTTCGTATCCAGGCAACATAATTGGCATAGTGCTATCCTAATAGCCTCTATTTCTCCTTCGAAAGTGGATCTGTTGTGGCCCACTGCTGCGTAGAAAGAGAAGAGTTCAGAAAAGACACATGCACCAATGTTTGGTTGGTTTTCTATGTATGACCCATCAGTGAAGACTTGGAGCCATTGATCTCCAGGATAGTTGACATTGATTGTATCAATGGCCAGTGAGCGCATTTGTTCTGGAGGGGTGTTTGATTTCCTGAAGAAGTCAAGTAGTTGGGTGCAACACGCTACATCAGTGTCTGCTAATGAGTTCATGGGGAGAGAGAGGCTTTTTGGTTTGTCATCGATTTGTAATTCTTTCTTCAGATCTATGGCTTTCTTATTAGACCAGATTGCGTTTTCAGATGTCTTGGTCTATTCTCATAGGTGCTGAAGAACTTATCCATGGTAATGCGCAGTAGCTTCTCATACAGGATCAAGGCCTTTTCATACCTATAATATAATATGTAATATAAGAACAAATTATAAACACCTCATCCTTTAGAAGCAAACTTAAATTTCTTAGATTAAACTACTTCATGTAGGAAAGACCATATCCCCTTTCATCTGTGTGCATAACTAATATTTTAAATAATCTGAATTACACTTAAACTTATTAACTTTTCCAATAACTATATACGCCCGAATAGAAATAGTCACTACACAACTTATATAAAACGAATTGCTCCGCAAAATCTGTATAAATGTCAAATCAATGGTATATACACGGATGAATAAAATATAGCAATACAAACACCAAAGTTAAAAATAGTGGTAATGATAATATAATAAAAGTTTAGTTAGATGGTTTCTGTTATACACAATAGATGAAAATAATTATAAATAAAAGGGAAAAAATTTATTTCTGAACAAAAGCACACAATTAATAAGAAAGCGATTAAAGAGACATGAAATAAAACAAACTTCCAATTAAACATAAGAAAGGAAAGGACAACATTATATAGTTAAAGAAATGTCACAAAATAAAATATAACTTAGTATGTTGAAATGGAAATCTTTTTCAAATGGCAGGTTTTGTGATATTTATCATTAGCCCATGAACTTTGACTTCAGCTTCCCCCAATGGTGGGGGGTACATTTATAGCAGTTAATTAATAGCAGTTCATTAGCTGTCTTCTTGCTTCCCAGTATCTTTGGCTTTCTGTACTTGTCTTTAGGGCTGGACACCGAATCAGGTGGGTCTTCTCCATTTCCTCCTGTAGGTTACATAGGGGGTACGTGGGTTGAATGTATGTTCCCAATATGTGAAAGTGTTTTGCCAAGCAATCGTGTCCGTTACGTAGTCTAAACTCAACAACGGCTTCGATTCTTGGTCAGTCGGCTATATCGGAGAGTGCCACTGTCCACTGTTTCTGGGGTGCGCAATAGACTTACCTCCACGTGGTGCACCCTGGACAACGTATCTTCGTACAGCAAAAAAGTCTATCACTCGGCATTTGATTTGACTTCGATTGTCTATCACTCGGCATTTGATTTGACTTCGATTTATTATGAAATGGAAATTAAAAAGTAAAATACTACCCTTAAAAACAATGAGCCATTTACTCTTACTAAAAACATGATACGTTCATAAACTAAAGGGAAATTAACCAAACTTTAATCTAAGAATAAAATAGTATAAATCAAAAATCAATACTCCGGATACTAAAACACTAGGAACTACAAAATAAGTTAATAAAGAATTATAAAATCCACTAATCATGATATCTCTCACAAACCGAAAAAAACAAGAATATTAGACAATCCACAAAGCTCTAAAAATACTCCGAATCTAATCAAACTATCAACAAGACTACACAATAATACAGAAAAATATAGCAAAAAAGAAAAGAACATCAAATCAATGTTTAAATGACGTGTAGCAAACAAAATAATTAATGATCAACAGAAAGAGATAATATACTTGTAGCTATATATCAATGAACCGCAGCAACAAATATCTCATAAAAATTATAGCACATTAAATTAACTAAATATTTACACAATTTCCTTGTCAGGAATGAACGTGAAATTAAACTATATGACGTATAATCAATTTTATTGTCTCAGCCTAGCATATCAATGGACAACTATAAACAGTTATGAATATACTAGAGATTACATTACATTTTTTAAATAAATGAGAGGTTAATAAGGGAATACACATTCTAAAAACAAGCATAACTAAAAATATGGACTATAGTAGTAAAGAATCCAATAACGGATGAATAAGATTAGTGCACTTACGAATAATGATAAGAGGAAGAAAAAATTAAATTCTTATATATATTAGAATATAAGGATATAAGATAACTTAATATACCAAACACAATTTAATTGAACACAAAGTGAAACCCATACTGTATTAACTTATCATTCTTAAGCTCTTCAAAATGCACACATATATCTGCATCCAATCCAAATTATCATTAAACCAGTAAAACATCATATAAACAATATTGCAATAACACTAAACATAATAGACTAATCATAATTAAACATCTCTGTTCGATCTCTTCGTATTAATAAATGACCCCATAAGGCTAGTGATACTAGCCCACCAAAACTGAGCAAAATCCCCGAAAAGATGAACCAATTTTTAAATCTTTTTCACAAAAAATGAATAGCAGTAAAACTCAAACATTAATCTAGCCTAATAGATGACTTTAATAATCATCATCTGCTTTAATTTGACGAATCATAAAGAGTTCATAATAAACCAAGAAAACACCATCTCTTAAAAATAAATAATCAAATTAATAATGACACATTTATCTAATAAAAAAAATAAGGTGCTACGAAAATGTCAACGCTTACAGTCTAACTTATTGCAAAACATTATTAAACATATAATTGGAAATTAAGAAAACATACTGACAAATAATTAATTATATTTGGTCAAAAAATTAAATTTGTGCATCTATATACCTCTAATAGCCTCAAATTCATTATAAAACCACTTAGTAAAATATAGACATGATAAACTTATATTAATAAGTATGAAAAAAACAAAATGAGAGGTAGATTAGTAAATAATAAATAGCAAGAAAAGTTTCATAGGAAAATGTAGGTTATAGGCGGTCAAATGGTTTCGCGACCACCCACTTCTGACAAAGGGGTTTAACAGTTGTCAGGACGTTGTTGTGCCTGTTGTGACCGATTCGCCAATACCTCCTTATCGCGTAAGCATTTCGAAATCTTAAAGGCACCTTGAAGCCATAAAGTTAACAAAGTTACTTCAGATAGATATTGCCAGGTGCTTTGAGTTACAGACAGATAAATCGATTGGTAGGTAGATGTAATTCATTTAGTTAAAATATATTAACTTCTGGTTCTGACTGGCGTGCAATAACTCCTCGCTCATTTTATTCCGACTTCAAGAAAGTCGCCAATATTCGGTATGTGGTGACTCAAATTTTGTGATTATTCAATGATTTAATTCGCACCATTATTACTAAGACAATTTGTATTAGTCGCAATCGAGCGGGTTATGGAGTGACCTTGGCGTTTTTCTCGTCATCTGCTAAATACGCGCCCCTCGATTTTTCGAATGATTTCTCATCTACGTCACCGATCAGTTCGAATTCAAAGAAAGTGGAGACAACTCCACGCAAGGCACACATAGATGGTTAGATTCCACATCAGACCATCGTTTAAGGGATCGAGTTACAAATTTGATTTAATGGAGGCTACTCTAATTTTACATTTGTTTCGGTGTAAGAAGGTTTGAGTCGAGATATGAACGGTTTTGGGACGCTAAGGTTTGGAGTATTTGAGGCCAAAGACCGTAAAACACAGGCAAAATCAAGAAGGCCAAAGTTTGGTACAAAAATTTAGCGTTTGCAGTGAATAGTTGATACTAGATGGTGACGTTTCGGCTGCTTGATTTCCGGATTGAGATTCTCATCCATCCATGGCCTCTTCTTTCGGTTTCGACTCCATGCTGGACTTATACTTATCAATGACAGATTTTGTTGATTCGCGGAGGTAGGTTTTGCCGTTTTCCTCTTACACTTATGCGCTTCTTGGTTGAGATAGGAGAGTGTCCGTTTGTATATCTCCACCATATGGGAGATTGGCATAGAGCTTAGGTACTAAATACGGTTCCCGGTACTCTAACTCAGCAATGATTGCTGATTATTGATTGATGGAAGGGTCGCTTCGCTCACGACCTCATTTGCTTCCGAGCGTAAACGGTATCACCACCTCGAGCACCCATAAGATAGCTTAGTTTGATCGTGTAACGATTAGGTGTACTACAACACTGAATTGATATCCCACTACCGACGCATTACAATGTATTACTCCGTCCTCATATCAGCTTCCTAATCAATGGCAATTAAAATAAGACAGGCTGAAGGTGTGAAAGCTACTGGAATTACGATATAAGAGTTAACAGTATTTCCTTTCTATTTATTTTAAACTTTTTTGTAATAATTTTTTAAGTGCGAAATATGTGGACATTCGTTCACTCAGAAGTTCTCACTCAACACCCACATGAAGAGACCTCATAAAAATTTGCAATTTAATTGCAACCATCTAATGGAATAACTTTAAAATAAGGCTTTTAAAATTTGATCCTATCATTGAACTAAATCCTAAGCCTATTGAACTAATGCTTGTGTACGTTCCAGATTGTTCGAGCCCATATGAGATTGTTTAGTTTAATCGTATTAGAACTGTGTACTCCACAACACTGAATTAGTACTCCAACACCCGTGCACTGAAAAGCATTCCACCGTTTTTCAACCAACTTCCTAGTCTATGGCTAATAAAATGTGTCTGCGTGGGGCGTTGGTGTTAATTGGATTAAGTAGATTGCTAACTTTCGAGTGATCAGAGTGCACTGCTACTATACATGAGATCGTAGAATCAATGCTCATTACTGTACACCCATTGACGTTGGTGACCAACCATACTGGTTATTTCCAGTTAGAAAGAGGGTCGGTATATTGCGAGTTCCTCATAGAACGCCAATATGATTAATTATAACCCGGGAAATCTGCTCATTCGATCAATTCCGAGAGGGAGTAGAGATACCGAATTGGGGCTGATTGGAACTCACAGTCTGATCTCGGCCAACTCTCCAATAAGGAATGTTCACGAAAGTAAGCGCTTACCATTGGATTTATTACGATATTATACTCACATACACATTTTAGGCCATTCGGGTGTGGAACATGCGAGTTTTCCTTCTGTCGAAAAGACAGATACCACTGTTCCCTTGAGGCCTATTTCAACTGTCTTCAGTTAACAACTCGTTAAAAGAAAGAGAGCCAACATTCTTTTCTATTTGAGGTATTGCTACAAATGAGGTGAGTGGCCTTTCACCTACCTCAAGACCGATAACAGCCGGGTTGATTTAGGGGATTCCACGCAATCTAGTTAGCACAGTGATCTGAGGGTGACAAGTGGCATGCTTTGGTTCAGTTCAAGTCAAATTGATTATATCTGACTTGAGAAAGTGAAGAAGTCTCAAATGTCAAAATGAATGCCAAAGTGGAACTTACTTGAGGTGTGTTTTATTGGCAACGAAGAAAATAGCAATGCAAGTTTTTTTAACAATTCAACCTATTTGTGCCTATCTGCACTATAGTTATATTTATTATTTTTACCTCAAATCCATTTAGAAACTTCACCTCACTTAAAAGTTGTTGCAGAAGCACAAGAAATTGTTTCAATACCGAAAGCACTTGAGGTCGGTTGAATAAATTATGAAAGGTGGAGGAACGAAAAGATGTAGTGGGAAACTTCAAGACATCAGGAAGTTTAATTTCATTGATTGTTCGATTTGTTAAGTTAGTAATTCACCTTCTTTTCTTACATTCGGAAACATTCCCGCATTCCAATATACTTGGGGATGTTAGATCACAGGCTGGCCCATTTATGATGCAAGTTCTTTGTTTAAATACAAGTATGAGTACTTATTTGTTTACCTCATACTCCCAAGTATTCATGGGTATAACTGATCGTCTTGATTGGTCGCTCTAAAGTTACTTTCAAATTAGATTCTAATGATTTTTTCCAGCAAATTATAGCCTTTTGGAGAAAATTTGCATATTCATCACTTACTTTTGGTTTTTCAGTTACCCATTCTGGTTTATTCTTACGTCGTGGTTGTGGGCATTAGTACATATGAGCTTAAACCATTGACGAATACTGGCGTGACTTGTCTACATTTGGGAATGCTGAATATCTGCAACTAGAAAGTGGATAATTATCCTATCTGTTAGGCGTCATTGATGCTGTATGGAATATACATGCTGAATGTGATGGTCGCAGTCGAAATCAATAACCCAATTAGGAGAATCCAACGCCTGTGGGTCAGAATGAACGCCTTTAAGACCACTGAAAGAGAGAAGTGATTTGTTGGCGAACCTTCTTTCAGGTCAAAAAGCTAATTTGAGAGCAACTCTGATACAACGAATATGAGTTAAACTTTTCTAGGGAGAAGGAGAATAGATCCCTTGAGGGTTGCTTAGTTATAGTTGCATATCAACTAAATTTCATGTCTCTAAGCCCTGGTAAGAAGTGATATAAAGAATAAATAATTACATGCTAATCTGTTGAGAATTTATTTATATCAGATGGCAGGCTATCATTAACCCTTTAGTTGACTTCGGACTTCACAGATTTTAGGAACATCAAAGAGGGAAAATTCGAAGTGGGGGGGGGGGTGGACAGAAGAGTGTTTCAAAGATGTAAAAGAGACAGACAAACAGACAGACACAAAGGTAGAAAAAAAGGTGAGGTGAACACTGTGGAAGTAGTCGAATATGACATACAGTGGGGTGATGGTAATTTGAAGTGAGAAGTCAACTGCCGATAAATATACTCTTTTGCCGTATGAGTATACGTTGCCCAGGGTGCACCACGTGGAGGTAAGTCTATCGCACATCCCACCTCTGCCGAGAATTTAATTGGCTTAAAGGTGAATGCATTAAGATAGAAACCCTGAGTATAATGAGTAAAGATGTTGGGGTTAATTTTTCAAGCCAATATTAGTAAAATTTTTTTTGTTTAGTTCTTTAGTTTTGTTTTTATCCCAATTTAAAAATGAAAGAACAGGACGTGCACTTCCGACACATTTTATTGTATTACTTCCGAAAAGGCAAGAACGCATCGCAAGCACAAAAGAAGTTATGTGCCGTATATGGAGATGAAGCCTTAAAAGAAAGGCAGTGTCGAAATTGGTTTGAAAGATTTCGTTCCGGTGATTTTTCACTGAAAATTTCACAACGATCTGGCCGCCCAGTCGAAGTGGATGAAACCCATATCAAGGCCATTATCGATTCAAATCGTCACAGCAAAACACGAGATATTGCAGAGAAGCTCAATGTGTCGCATACATGGATTGAAAAAAAAATGAAAAACCCTTGGTTATGTCAAGAAACTTGATTTATGGATCCCTCACCAGTTAAAGGAAATTCATTTGACGCAACGGATTAGCATCTGTGATTCGCCGCTACTGAAACGCAATGAGAATGAGAATGGTCCATTTCCGAGGAAGAACCTAGTTACTGGCGACGAAAAGTGGATAGTTTATAACAATGTTACTCGCAAGAGATCATGGGTGAAGCAAGATCAACCAGCCCAAACAGTATCAAAAGCAGAGATTCACCAATAAAAGATTATGCTGTCAGTCTGGTGGGATCACAAAGGAATTTTGTATTTTGAACTCATGCCGCAGAACCAAACGATAAATTCAAATGTGTATGTTGAACAACTCGATAAATATTGAAGGATGCAATTGAAGATAAGCGGCCGGCATTATCAAATCGGAAGGGTGTTGTTTTCCATCATGATAACGCAAGGCCCCCCCCACATCTTTGGTTACTCGGCAAAAATTATTGGAACTGGGTTGGGATGTTTTGTCACACCCACCATATAGCCCTGACCTTGCGCCTTCGGATTACCATTTGTTTCGTTCCATGCGAAACTCTTTAAATGGTACAATTGTTAACAACGCGGATGATGTCGGATCACACCTAATTCAGTTTTTTAATAGCAAAGACCAGACATTTTACGAAGGGGGAATTTTTACTCTGCCAGAAGGATGGAAAAGGTCATCGACAAGAATGGCCAATATCTAATTGAATAAAGTTATATTTTTAAACAAAAATTCCGAATTTGCCTTCTTATTTGAAATCGGCAATGACTTAGTTGCCAACCTAATAAAATCCAATTACCTTATTTGTCTGTCACTTCCTGGCAAAGCTATATAAAATTCTTACAATTAATCTATCTTTACTATTAATTAATATAAATAAAATAAATAAATAAATATTTTGTAAAATTCTTAAAGAGTGAGTCATAGTATTCATAGTAATTATAATTACTGTTTCCTTTCTTGTAAACGTCTTGAAAACAAAAACACAACGAAATTCGTTCAAAAGTTAGAATTATTCAACTTTTTCTTCACGTGAATTTAGAGGAGAAAGGTGAACTATTTTCAATTAATTTTAAGTTTCTCATTGAGTGTAATTTACTGACTGCGTGGGTGTTCAAGGTTTATAAATGTTTCCTTGCGGTGGTCACACATTATTAATTGACATCACTATCATATTTAAAGAAGATTTTTTTCGTGTACCAATTTGCACATGGTTTTAGGTTCAGGCATGAAATCTAACAATTTATCCTCTTACAACCTCTGTTTTAATTTCACAACCTTGAGTCTTAATGTTGTTTGGATTACATAAAACTTCCTTTCCAGTTTGTTTACTTAAGTGTGATCAACCTCCAGTGTTCATGAAAAGTATGTCAAATTGACCAGATTTAATCATTCATGCTAGTCTGAGATTCTATACATGACTCTAAAATGCGATAAAGTGATGCTAAAGAAAGCTATAATTATTGAAACGAAATTACCTTGGCAATATCGACCATATCTAAGTTCTTCTGCTATTGCTAGAACGATCTTATTCACTACGATTTGAATATCAATCTTGCCATATTTCCCAGCTGTTTTCAAACATACAAAGCTTCAAATTCTACTTTATTATAACAACAACCACTATGAAATAGCAGAATTGCTCTACCCAATAAAGACGCTGTACCCAGTAGGATAAAATGAGTTGTCACCTAAGTAGTTTGTGCGCACTAATATGATTTCTTAACTCTCCAAAGCCAATATCTGTATTCATATGCAGGAAAACATATCCATAAATAAGTCACATTAAAATGTGAAATACTTGTGCCGTACCTTTCTATGCCATGAATGGAGATGAAACGGAAATGATCCGAAATGAGAATGATCACAGGAACCACCAAGTATTTCCGTTGGTATAGTTGAGCCAATATTTGGACACGGAGATGAAGCGAACAGAGCTCTCAAATGGCATTTAGCAGAATATCCAATGCCGGATGAAGATGAGACAAAATTGCTGAATATACGAAAATAGAACAGCAACTCACTCTAGACCAACTTGATGGACCTCATAGAAAACTCCAGTCTCTGACATACAACTGTCCATCGACCTTTTGGGAAAATACTTTTGAGACGCACAACCCTCTATGCGATTGACCTACCTCCACGTGGTGCACTCTGGACAACGTATACTCATACGGCAAAAAAGTCTATTAATCGGCAGTTGACTTCTGACTTCAAACTACAATCACCCCACTGTGTCGTATTCGACCCCTCCACAGTACTCATCTTACCTTTTTCCCTACCTTTATGTCTGTCTGCCTCTTTTACATCTGTGAATCGCTCTTCTGCTCCCCTTCCTCGACTTTCTGCTACTTTGATGAATCTTTCCTCTGTGAAGCCCGAAGTCAACTAAAGGGCTAATGATAGCTATCATATCGCCTGCCATTTGAAATAAATAAACAAATATACACATGAGACGCCATGATCTGACTGGATTATCTAAAATAGTGAATAAGAGAGTATACGCGTTCTCTTTGAATTCTTTAGATTTTCGTGTATCCCAATAATGTTAGACAAGGCACGTAGCTTATTAGTCACTTGGAAGGATTTAAATTCTTCTAAAGTTAAGAAGGCAATGCCAGACAATACTATGGCTTGTACAATTCGTCTTTTGCATGTCAATTAATATACCATTAATCATTTGAAAATTTTAACTTCAAATACGTATCGTAGAAATACCGGAACTTGGCTTTCTGCTTGAAACTTTAATCAAATTTTTTCCCCTGGGAAATGTGCCTTCACATTCCTCTCAATTTTTTCATCGCTTTCACTCGCTAAAAGTTAAATTGTAATTATATTTCATTCCTATTATTTGATTAACACCTTTTATTGCTGAATTCAGTTACTACACTCTACCGGAATTATACTGATACAATATTTACATAATTTATTACTCATTTCAGAAAAGTGGTTTGTTTAGTTATTTGAAAAAATTAACCCTGTATTATATTCAGTAGTATCTTCAGAAAGGCTCGTTTTAAAATATTTTAATAAAAATAACTATGACTTTTAATTATATAAATCAGCAAACCGATAAGTAAGTCTACAAATAAAACTATCAAGATCAAATAGCTTATTCTCAAATGCGTTTTGAGTCGTGTGTTATTAAGTAAAAAATGATTTAGGCACGATGAATACCTCGAAGTGTGTAACGTAAAATTACTCAGTGAAGCAAATAGTTTGATTTCAAGAAAATTTTACTGTTTTACAAAAATGTAATAAAACAAATAGAGCAATCATTTAGTTTTTTTGCTCAATAGTTTAATTTTAATTCTCAATTATTTGTATGATAATTTTCCAGGGAAGTCGTCATTGTTAAATTGGAGTTAATGAAGCATGGCATTTACTGGGAGTAAAGGATTCAATTTAATTGTTACTCATTTAATATTTGCATTAACTGAATTATTAACTGAGTTACATATTAACATTGTTACATGACAAATAAATTCTCCAAATTGTGAAATAGGCTGTAAGAAATTAATCAAGGTATTATCACCTAAATTCACTAAACTGGAAGTAATTCAAAGCTTTAATAAAATATAAATAAGTTACTCTTGTTATTTTGAGTTGTAAAACGAAGCAGAAAAAAGACAGATAGGTTTGACTATTGAGTCAATTTGACTTAAATGAAGAATAATTGCCCTTCAGAAGAGCGAAGACATGTCATCGAAAGCCTTCGAAAGAAATATATGAATTTTTCTCATAAATAACTACTTTATAATTGTAGTAAACAGCTGCATTAGAAATCGACGTGCACGTTACTTTTAGTCAAACTGATAAAAGTTTATCTCTGTGTCTTATGCCTATACCTCTTATGGGAAACAGATAAACCTGAGTATGTTTACTGAGTATAAATGCGCACTTTTGCACAAAGGAAGTACTTTGCCCTATCTAAATCCCATTCCCGACTGATGTAAACCAGAGATATCTGCCAGATAGAAATTTATTTATTCATGTCAAATAGCAGGTGTTTTGATAGTTAACATTAGCTCTTTAGCTGACTTCGGGCTTCACAGAGGGGAGAAACATTAAAATGAGAATAATTCAAGAGGAGAGGGGACAGAAGAGTGATTCACAGATGTAAAAGAGACAGACAGACACAAGCCATTATATATGACCCGTAAAATGAAGTCAATCAATGGTCCGGATATGACTGAAAATTAATACATTTCTTAGCTAATTGAAATGTCAAACTAGTCTAAGAAATGTATGAATTCAGTTTACCAAGTGAGTCTTCTAAAGAGAAAGTACTTAGGCTACAAGATGGAGTAGACAATAGAAGAGGTTGTTCGAAATGGCAAGAGAATCTCAGAGCTTGAAGTCACTGTTGATGCACAGTAGAGCAGAGAGTAAGACAAGCGAAACGCCTTCAAATTTCAGAACGAATCATGACAATGAGTTTGTTTCGGAAAATATTACCATTTTTAAAACACTTAACATTATGTTAACTTGTTTTAGGACTATATTGAACTTCAGTAATTTGTTATTCCGAAATTATTTATGCTTATTACTTATTGTTGTAACGTAATTTCCTTTGTTCTTTATGATGAGTTTAA
>UZAE01012094.1:0-51171 GCA_900617975.1 Rodentolepis nana
TATATATATATATATATATATATATATATATATATATATAGTTTGCTTTATAATTTCAATCATGTCTCTGTGACTCCTTTTTTGGTACTGTTGCACTAATAAGCCCTTATTTCAGCATCAAATTGTATATCTTCATTGAAATTAGGAAGACATTGGACGAACATATTCTACACTGTTCATAGGTTGTACACTTATGTATTATTTTGTAGCTTTATTCACTTTCTAAATTTGAATGCTAGCATTTCATTGGTGATCTCTTCGTTTACTCTGCTTCGTCCCTTCTTACTTTGTGAATAAAGTACGGATTAGTATGGTTTGAAATGTCCTAGCTACTTGCGATGCTATGAGATGTGTCCGCATTTTGCAACTGGTATTTTTTTATGACCTCGTACGTAGCGCAACACAGTCTACTGTCCTCGGAAGCTCTTTTGCATACTTTCTTTCAATCCACCCCCACCCAGAGATTGCGCTAAATGGTTCATCTTTAAATTTTAAATTAGTAGAAGTTAGTAAGGCATCATTGTTCTTTCTGGCTTTGTTTTGAAGAGGTCATGCAAAATATCCCCGATTTATTATCTGTTCTTCTCTAATCAAATTTAATGTGATGCAAGCGCTAGGCTTTGCGGTCTAAATACCTTTGGGTATGATTATTGTGCTTGGGTTTTTGCTATAACCAAACTGGTAAAAGGTGGTATACCACTGGTGTTCTTTCTTGTCGCGAATTACTAGTTTGCGTGGAAAATTTAATGTCCTCTCTTTAGACTGATTCGAATCTATTCTGCCGTAGCTTACCCCTTTCAGATTTCGTTAGCTTTTGGGATGTATGTTCATGCGATACTGATATACAGGTTGGTTCGTGTTAGACCATTCTTGGCCATAGTCACATATCGCAATCTTTAAATTCTTGCACAGTAAGTTAACGACAATGTTTCTGCGTAAATGGTATCAAAGGTACGCCTTAGCGCAGTCCAGTATGTCCTTAGGCATGTGTGATAATTCCTCGTGACCTTGTCCTCTTAACTTCTTTCGCTCTGAATCACCAATCTCTCATGAGTGTGCTGAATCGACTATCATTTTGTTTTAATTTTTATGGTAGTTAGTTAAATTTCTCGACTCTGTAACAGCGGGCCATTGCAATGGCGCGTTATAGACAACTGGGAACGGGCATATCGATGTAACATGCACTAAACATAGAGAGAAGTAATATTTTAATCCACCTTGTTTGCACTATTGGGCAATTGATAGTTCACTTTGGAATCTAAAAACTGAAATATGTTGTATTTTAAAATTATTACGTTAACCTTTACTGATGACTTACTTAAGTAGCCTTTCAGTATCTCTGAACGTGAGGTTTTATGGCGTCTTTGCAGTGCGTTCTATTTTATCATACCCCTTTTTATGACAGTGTTGTTTTTTTACCTTTAACACAGTTCGAAGAAATACGTTTCAGATTAACTTTTCAACAATCGTCATTTCGCAATAAATGATGAACTCCTTCTCTTTGTGTACATTTTTAGTTTTTATTTGTTCTAGAATTTCTTCGCAAGTTCGTCTTAAAGTAGTCTAAACATTCAGCACCACACTTTATCTAATCTCTTTTAGTTTTTTTACCCTCAAAGCCATGTCCTCAAATGTGCTATAAAACTTGTCTGTGGTCCCTATTGCCATTATATTATCTCCGATCTTCGCCTTTGGCATTTGTATACAAATTAAAACCTCAAGAATAATTAGTTGAGTCATTTGTCATTACCGTTTTCATTCAGACAACAGTCCATCACGAATTACAAGTCATTTCGATTTGTCCAGTTTCATATAGGTGTCATCTTAGGAAATGGGAAAATAAAAAATTTTGTTGTCCGGACATGATTGTCTGCGATAAAGATTTCCTATCCGTTTTTCTAAAGTTAATTTAACCAATAATCTCAAACTGCAATTAATTTTAATGCGCTTTGTGTATATACCTTCAGGAGAGTCCAGATATGCGAATTTTTTGCTTTCTGTAGAGAAGAGACAAGGCGGGGCCCATTTATTTGGGGGCCAAAACATGATCCATATTTTCGACCTAGGTAATCATTGTCCGTTTTCTAGAATATTTATTACAATGTCAGTGTTACCAGCTTCAATGTATTGAGATGAAAGAGCTTCGTAAATCAATATTGCTTTACAAAAGAACGCAGGAATTGGATTGAAGCCTCGTGCTTGAAATGTATTGACCTATTTACTAAGCTCGTCATATTAATTGCTTTCAGAAAGTCGGAATTTTTAGGTTTATCTAAAAAATAAAATTATTTACAGATGTTTTTCGTTCAAAAGTTAGAATTCTATTAACAAGGAGAGGGGATTAGACCACTTTATATTCTCTTTGAAGCTTTGCTTGTATATGACTAAAGCATAAGCATTTCTAACATACTAGGTTAGGAAAACCACTTGACAGTTATCTTAAAGCTTATGCTTTTCTGCGTCAGAGGTCATGGGCCTGATGCTCACTGGCTCACACTCAGTGGGAAGAATAGTCAGCCATCTATTTAATGGTTAATAGAGAAATTATGACACTACTCGAGATATGTATTGGAGGAGGCTTTGTTAAATTGATCATAGAGTTGTTCTATTTTCTTTTAGAAAGATGAAGTAGGTCATACTCAAACAGAACATCGAGTTCTACAACTTAACAATCATCCCTTCATGACGCAGCTGAAATATTCCTTCACTACTCGTGATCACATCTTCTTCGTCATGGAATACTGTAATGGTGGCGAGCTGTTCTATCACCTCTCTCGAGAACACGTTTTTTCAGAGGCTCGAACCCAGTTCTATGCGGCGGAGATTACTTCCGCTTTGGGATATCTACACAGCCAAAATATCGTGTATCGGTGAGTACTCTCATCTCACCTCCGTATAAAACTTTCTTTTGTTCAAACTAATGAATAACTTTACGATACAAATAATTGGTACCAAGTACAACATAAGATTCCATTTAATTCCCTTTTTTGTATTTATTTTTGCATTTGTAACTTGGAGTTACGACATATTGGCTTCTTAATTAATGCAAATTGTGCCAGCGTTTCGCTTTATGTGGGTGTAAATTTAACTTCCTATTAGCAATTTCCATTTTGCCAAACTGAATTAGTGATTCAGCGACTAAAGTGTTTGCTTCGTTCTCTAATTGGTGAAAAATAGAATAGAATGAATGTGGGTAACACTGGAAAGCGGTTTACTTTACTCCGTTTGCCTTCTCCTTTTTCTGAGTTTATTCTAACCCTTTTATTTAGATCAATTACTATTGATCATGCTCTGTATTCCTTTGATGGTAATGGCGCAGACATCATTTACGCGCACCCATTGATCACAGGCAATGTCTCATTATTGCACTTATTGGCACCTGGGAACACAATCCATTGCTCTTTCAGCAAGATACATAACTAGAAGGCAAGTAATTACATTTGTTAGTAATGTCTTGACTTAACGTTTGCTACCTCCTCTGCTCATTCTTACAACCCGTACGACTAGAAGCGCAAAATTCAACTGTTTGCCTTGGCGGAAATAGAAATCATAAGTCCTTTAAGTTCAGTAGCCCTTTCACTAACTTGTAATAACTTAGAGGAACTTAAGAAAATTATGCACAACAATTGCTCCTCTCACTCTCCTTTTCAATAAAAGAAATTATTGAGTAATGAATCCCCCCAAACATTTCCAATATTAACTTTGGAAATGTCATGAAAGGGATTTAACGCTGCCAGTACTCTCATCCATTGAATACCTCTGCTCACGAATTTCGGAGATAAAGATGTTAATAGTTTCATGAACACAGCAATGATTAGTATCCCTTGAGCTAGGAATAAATCTGTGTCCCCCTCCCTTCCTCGACATTAAAGGTGTTTTGAAACGATCAGATGTATGTTTTTTTGGTTTCTCAGTTATAAAAGTAGATATCTATGGGAGATATTGATTATATGACTACAATAAGCAAGTTAACCTTATGAACTCATGTTCGATTTCACTTATTCCTTCACAGAGATCTGAAATTGGAGAATTTGTTACTGGACAAAGATGGTCATATCAAGCTTACAGACTTTGGTTTGTGCAAGGAAGACATAGGGTTCGGCTCTACCACAAAGACCTTCTGTGGAACTCCCGAATATCTTGCACCCGAACTTCTTCTGGACAATGATTACGGTCGCTCAGTAGACTGGTGGAGTCTGGGAGTTGTTATGTATGAGATGATGTGCGGTAGACTTCCCTTCTACTCCAACGAGCATGAAATTCTCTTCGAGCTTATTCTCCAAGTAAGTAATTTTACTGTACATTACATATTTTTAAATTATTTTCTTGGATTGAACCGAATTCCCGACTTATTCAAATTTCAATAGCTATACTTAGTAGCTGTAAGTAATTTTGCATTAAATTGGCAATTTATATGGGTAAAATTCTAGACTGTGTAAAATTATAAATCTTACCTGTCTTGCACCACGGCTGTTTTTTTAGAAAATAACCAAACATAGTAAATGATTTATGAAAACAAGTGTGTGTATGTGATTTTCATTAAGCCTAGTAAAAATTGTTTTAGATTTAGCATTTTACTAATTGTTTCAGTATTGAACAATACAGAATTTCGAAAAAAAATACAGACAAAGTCTAGAGGATCAAAAAATGTTATTGAAATCATCGTCAAGTGGTCAGTTTACTTCAATTGGCTCGCTGATTTGGGTTTTACCGTTTTTTTGAATGTTTAACTCACGTTCCAAACTTCATATTAAATGATCCATTACGCAGATTGCACCAAACGCCTAACTATGGTGTTAAATGCTTATTAAGCGTTATTTTCAATCAATGCTTGTTCTTACCTCATCTCTTCTTCCGATTATTAATTAGGCATATCTATAATCGTAAACTTGCAGTCTTAATAAAGCAGTTATGAGATAGCTAAAACCCTGTGATAACTAATCTCTGTAAGCTAGGTTCCCTCAAGGGGAATAATATCAACACAATTTAAACGACGATTTCCAAAGTGCTAGGTTGATTGATTGTCTGTTAATTTAATAATAGACTTCTTTCCTAGTATGAATAATAATCCCGAAGCGTTGAATTCTGTTCCATTGGCAAAATATATTTGATTCTTCTTATCATAACCATTAAATTATCATTTTTGAGGTCTTATCTTTAAGTATAGAGCATATTCCCCGTTTTCCGTGACCCAATGACTTTATATTCCCAACGCTTTTTATAATTTATAACCTATTGGAGAATTTATGTAAAGATGACTAATCCTTTCCTATTTGCTCTTTATATTTTCCTAACACCGCATAAAACTTTATCTTTTATCTAGGAAAGTGTAAAGGTGCCGGAGAATCTGAGTCAGGTAGCAAGGGACATTCTCATTCGCCTGTTGATGAAGGATCCATCTGAACGCCTGGGTGGTGGTAAAGCAGACGTTATTGAGGTCATGATGCATCCCTTCTTCGAATCTATCTCCTGGGAGAGTCTCATTCGCAAGTAAGCTTCAATCTTTCTCTAATGTATATATGGGGATGCTTTTCGGATAAGTGCATGCTTAGTGTTGGTTCTGAGGGTAAAGTTAGGGAAAAGAGTAGGCAGGTTTAGACTGTAGGAATGTGTCTTCTTGTTTTACTTCTTGTCTTTGAAATATGTAAGCTTCTTTAAAGTGAAGCGCATGGTTTTTTACATTCTGGTGGGTTAGGTTTCACTCGATCTCTTTCCTGAGACAACATTTGCTGTTGCCATTGCCAAAGATAATTTGTAGAGATTCGCATCTGATTTAAATTCAACGTTGAGCCTATGTGCAATTACAGCCACATATTGGACGTAAAACAACCATAGAATGCTTAAATGGAGGTCCTTATTGATCAGTGCGCTTGAGGAACCGTGTGTGTTCCCTTTAATTTTTAATTACGATTCGTTACTTTTGTGCAATTTTAACATGATCATGTGATCTGGCTTTCTCTGTTGACCATTTCAGGATTTTAGCTGTTTCATGAAACTGGTTATTTTGTTAATTTGTATGCATTAAAAGACTAATGGAATGATAATAACCCCATATCCACTCATTTCGGAATGGCTTAGATGAATAGTTGATACGAATGTTTCGCGTTCTATAAGCCGAAATGCCAACCCAGAGAGGGGAAAAAATATAAGTTCTCGTTGTTGTTACTGAAAACGTATTATAGTTTGTTTCGAACCGTGTCCATTATATCGCATTTCATTGAACTACTATACGGACAAACGTCATTTTGGATAATAATGTAAAGAAAACATAAAATAAAATTTTAATTTAGTCAAAGGAAAAAGGTCTAATATTTTTTCATTTCGACAAAATTACATAATTAAGTATCACTCTTCAATCAGAGATGTTCTGAAGAGTTCTGTATAAAGGACGTCGTTTTAAGAGTTTATGAAAGTTTTTTAACACCGTATGTAGTACAATATTTGGGTTAAGGCAAAAAATAAAGCGGTGTCATCAAAATCTGTCGTTCTGATCACTTCAAGTAGATCGTTGGCGGTATCTTGCATTGATTTCTTACTGTTAAAATGTCGAAAAGAAATTCGTTCTTAAACTTAATTCTGCTCTAGCGCAATAAATTTTTTTATAAACGCATTTATCGAAAGTGATAAAATTTGATAGTGTTGCTTTTTTTGGTAGCCAATTCTTTGCTACCTATTTGCGATCCATTTTGTTAGGGTGGTATTATTGTTTCCATTCAATCTACATTTGCTCTTGCTTTGCGGTGTTAATTTCAGTTGCTTTTTTATCGCTCTATTGAACGAAATTGCCTTGGCTATGTATTGCAAATGAGACCATGCGTCGCGCAACTAACTGCCATCAGGCACAACGACGCTCGCTCGATCGATTTATGTTTTTCTCTTTCATCGCGGGTTGCGGGTTTGGCTAGGCGTATCTGTCTGCTTAGCTAGTAGCTCGCACCGCTCTTCTTGGGAACTGTGCATTTCAGCAATGGCGTTTATTTGCTCTCCCTACTGCCTCCACGAATGTGTTTCTCAACCCCGGAATCCTTTCATCTTCTTTGCTAACTCGGTACCCATTCACACATGCGCGCGGTGGGTATGACTCAGCTCCGTTGTTGTACTTTTATTTATCTCTGCTTTTTACTCGAAAGTTTTCTTTAGGGTGGGTATTCTAGGCCTTCTTAATGTCTTATGTTTAGCTACTTGTTTACCACTTTACTCAAGCCAGACCGCCTCACTTAACTATTACTTGATATAAGTTTCCTTCTCAGTAGCCGGAACATGCTCGGGTTCATCGTTATTCTCCCTTCATTAATATCTGGAAGTTCTTCCTTAATAGGTCTTTGTTCTTCATCTTGAACACCAGCGTCCTTGTGGTTGATTAATGGCTCTTTGTCCTCCGATACATTTCGGTCATTTTCAACAAATCTTTTGATTAAATCTAAAATATCGTCAACTATGTTGGTAGATTGAGAGAATGGCACTTCAGCAACTTCAGTCATTTGTTCTACAGCATTCGTTGTGGTTGTGAAAGTTTGTCCAAGACCAGAACTAATTGCTTCGGTTAATCCACCAACGACTAGTCCAGCTAAAGCGCCTCCAATCGAACCATATAAAGCTTTCTTTTGTGTATCTTCATCAATGAAAATGCTTTGTTCCTTCTTTACTTTCTTGATTTCCGGTTCCTCCTCTTGCGTAATTTCTTCCGACGGTTCCTGTTTAATTTCTTGTTCGAATTCCTTTGGTTCCCACTTATATCCAAATTGGATAGGCAGCTCAGTTTGAGCTGATGCTGTGGACTCTCCGGGCATTCGATTGTGCACTTGCACACTAATCTCCTTACACGGTGAAACCATGCCAATAAGATGGTCATTAACTGTGAGCATACCACGTTCATAGTGTATGCTTGCTATAGTATCTATAGGTATATCAACCTCTACAATACATCCGTCCTCAAGAACGACAATCATATTAATGAAAGCTTTTAATATAAGATTCAAGTTGTACGTCTAACACAGTTGGCCTTGATATAAGTTACTTTCTCAGTAGCCGGAACATGCTCGGGTAAGGAATGGAAGTTCACCTCTAGGTCTGTTTCTATCATGACGTTGCCATGAACAAATACCATTTCGATTGATTGATCCAAACAGTTTTGAAAAGACGTTTACAGTGCTATGATCTGACATCTATATTTCTGAATATGTCGAGCATAAGTTTTTTTAATATGTCAGTAGTGAATTACGATGAGGTGTCCGGTTATACCTCTGTTGTTTTTATTTAAAAATGAATTGAGGGATTTCAGTTCATGTGAAAGTACTTTTACGCAAGTAATGCAATAGTCTGATGGAACTGTTCAAATGGCTAGTGAAGTGTTGAATTAGGTTAAAAAGATAGTATCATGTGTCCGAAAACGTGTCAATGCTACCTTCTATCCTAGAAAAAGGAACTTTTTAATGAACCTAATTTCCATTCAAAATGACAAATATTATGTTATGGGGAATTCGTTCTTGTAGTCACATAATCTCCCTGATCGTTGATATTTCCTGCTTTTAGTTTCCGTGATTCGAATGCAATTTGGGCCTACTAAGACAAGTTGAATTAAATAATGATTGAATTTTTCTGTTTGCCTTATTTTCTCTGCAAAATAGCTTTGAATTAAGGGGTTTGGAATGACTATTTTCGTGGTCAAATAATTAGACAGCTCACAATAAAAGAGCCACGATCTCCCCCAGGTCATATCTTTCTATTGCCCCCTATTTGCTCTTACACTGAAATTTGGATTGCCTGGATTGAATTCCAGGCAATCTATTTAAGTCTGTTGTGCATTCGCCTTTATGCACCCAATCTCGAAACGCTTTTAACTGTCTGGACTCGATGGAAGGAGTGTTTCCCTCGAATTTTATGATGCCCTTTGTTATATTTTACAGCGTTCCTGATGCTGGTTGAGGATAGAATCTCATTATATATAACACAAGAACACACCAAGTCACTATTCGGGGAATTGGGTTACTTTATTGAATGTATGGACTTTAAGGTTTACCCACATGAATATGTTAATTACGATATCTGAATGTTCACGTTGAACGCGGTTATGTATATATAAATTCGAATGAGCGTCTTTATTGACGACGCATGTTGAATGATGGCATTGGACAATCAGAACATGGGCAATCGGGTTTTTCTCCTATGTGCATTCTCTATTTTCTCTCTTCGGAATTAGAAATCTATGCTATTATACTGTTTTTGAACAATTCGGTATTGCTATTGTCTTTTCTTTCAGAGATATAACACCTCCATGGAAGCCAGACGTTGACGGTGACATGGATACCAAGTATATTCCGGAGGAATTCCAGCGAGAAAAAGTGGCAGTGACACCACCGGAGAAAAATGTTTACTCCGATTACCTTGATCAGCCTTACTTCCAACGCTTTAGTTACCATGGCAGTCGACAGAGTCTTAGTCGACAAAGTGTTCTAAGTTTTGGCGACAATGGCTCCATCACTGAGAATTCTATGACAACAAATTGAGAAGTGAATTCGTCCCTGTGCTTATTCTCCCTCGCCTTGTCTACTATCCCACTCTGTCGTCTACTTAACTTCAACCTGTAAGTCGTCAAGCCTCTCACTTTTCACAATATCAGTAATAATTGCTCATTATTATTTACTACTGGTATGACATTCGAATGTAGAGTTATCTTTTGTATTTTGTTGGGAAGTAAAAGGTGTTGTCGATCGAACCACAAAATTCATCTCTATTTTAAAAACACTTTTGTTTTTAGTTACAGTAAATTAGTTGGTAGTTTGCTATTTTAGCTGTATGTATGCTACGGAATTTAAGCGTGCATATTTGCTTAATGGAGGCGTAGTGATCAAGGTGCATCTATAAAATTGAAGGTCATGGTTTCAATATTCGGTCGAATGCATGACACCAAGTCTATTAGTTAATAGTAGTCAGTGGAGGGGTGGCATGATATGAGTTTCTAGTCAAAGAGGAGGTCCCTGGATAGTACTCTTCTACCTGAGAGAACGCTTTCTTCTGAGTGACGTAGGACTTATAAGTTTAAGGTAAGAGTTTTTGTTCGTCACAGGAGTTGAGTAATTTAGGTCTGTATTCTGTTTTATTTGTCTACTATTATATGCCAGCTATAACTAAATTTGAAAATTGGCGGATGATTGTTGCAGTTTCGTCATCTATGCACTCATTCAGTTGAGCTCTAACTTTTCGTGAAAGTCTTCCATCTTTTTTCCTTATCATCACTTTCACTAGATTTTTAGTTTTTGTATTGTCAAGATAATCGCTCGATAACGCTTTTATTAGCGGAATTCGGAGTTATTATTATTAAGAAAGTTTACTAATTGGTTCTATAATCTTTCATATTTTGATTTGAACCTTACGGCAAATGTTTTCCGAATAAGCGATTATTTTGTTTCAAAAATAGTTTCATGGAGCGAAATTTCCGTTTAACAGCTCCGGATTGATTTCCAGAAAATCTCGGTAATTTAATTCAGTGAATTCCTGTACCTGAAAAGGGTAGAGCAAACTACTTGAAAGGTTTTTTTACGAGAGGGAGTGTTGATTGCTGTTTTCTATTTCCTCTCAACACCTAGCATGACCAAATGAGTTCCTCTGTGCCATGCTTGTCTTTCCACCTTATCTCCAATATCAGGTCAATGTTTTCATGTTCAAAATGAAGTCCTTAGTTCACTCTGATGAGAGGAGTTTGATTACGACTTGTAAAGTTTGCTGATTACTTCATTATCCAACTGAGAATATCTCTAGTTGTGAGTGGATAATGACATATTCTTAAACCTCGATAGAGATTTGAGAGAAGTGGGGAGTTGGTGAGCTGATTAGACTTATTTCAAGGTTATTAATCTGGTCTTCATAGTGTTTTAACTCCTATTTAACATTTTATAGGTTTCCTAATGGCATTTAATTTCATACGCAAGCTAGCTATTAGCCTTGAATTTGAATCGATTTTGTCGTGGTACCCCTCTTGCTGTGTGATGTTTTTTATGATTTTATGCTTGAGTAATGCGTTTAGGTTAAAAGTGCACACCTGTGCGCGTGAACACGTGCTGATATCTGCGTCATTGCGCCACCAGTGTGCCATATTTAGGACATGTTCATTCTCACCACTTAAATACGAAGCTCTCGGTTATTTTACATGGTACATTCGCTTCAAAAGAGCTCTCTTTTCCTCAAGAAATCAGGGTGGAGGTTCTGTGCCTTTTTAATTTGAACTTCTGAGGGCAATAGAGATTTCAGATTCTTACTTTAAATTAGGGTGTTCCTAGTGGAATTAGATAAGTGAATTGCTTAATATTCTTATTGAGATTGTACACCTGCGAAGTCTTGTCTTTGTAGAGGGGCGCCTACCAAACATTCTTTATCATAAAGAAACTATATGTGATGCTTTAGAGTTGGATCGTGCTACCAGTAGGTTTGAACCTAAATCTCCTGGGCCTTCGGTATTAGATTTTAAAACAAATTATTATTCATTAAGTTACTTTCATGGTGCATGTCAAATATCATAAACTGCCATGTCAGCTGATTGGTCTTTTTGTCTTCCTTTTATTGACACCTCCATTAGGCAATTTCTTACTGTCGACTTTAACGAAGATAATTTACCTAGAGGCTGAAAACTCGTATATAAAGGAATTCTCAAATCGCAACTTTTAAGGTCTCTCCCATATTTTCATTGTGCGTTCGAGAGAGATTATTCATTTAGTCGATTCGTTTGAATTATTTGAGCTATATGGTTATGTGTTTCCATGTATTGATTGAAAAATCATTGCATAGCCTCATTTAATTACTTTCTGATGAATCTTATTAATTAAATCCCCCTTAATATGTATATTGAGCTCAACTAACTGCTTTTATACCATTGCTCCTCTTGTTTATCTTGTTTACAGTCACCTCTGTTCAAAATTTTTAGGTAGCTTCGCTAAATTTCCTCGAACTATCAATATCAGGGACACACAAGCACATCAGGTAAGTTGTACAAACATTCACAATCACGTTCTATGACGATAAACGCGCATTGGATCTGGTACCTCTATCGGCATTTTGACTGTGTCCTTTATGGAACATAGTTCTTGTTATTAGAGTTTTACTGGATGTGCCACAACCAGTTTTCAATCTGAGAACCTAAATCAAATCGTTGGGTTTTAGATATCTCTTCTGTTGATTATCCAGAGTATTCAGGTAAGCGACTTTTACAATGCCTATTAAAATTTTATTCAAGTGTTGCCCTAATGACTCGGTTTGTTTTTCAGCTTCGATTGCGATGAGCTGCCGATCATTTCTTCACCCCTGATTGCCATTTGTATTACTATTCCCGATGACGGCCCTTGTTGTATGATCATGGTGAAGCGTTCTGCACATTTCGTTTTGGCATTTCTTTACTCCCCATCCCCGTTTTGTGCTCCTTGCTCTCTCTCCTCTTTTGCTCACCCATTTCTTTGAACTGGCTTGTACTAACTTTGTCTCGATAATCACTCAGTTCTAATCTCCCTCTTCTCCTCTTTTTTTCCCAACATCTCCCGATGATATTTACTGTAAGAGTTTTGAAGACTCCTCTACTCATATACACTCTAACTTGATAAAAAACTATTATCAATTGAAATGAACTATAAATATACATATTTGGCACAGCTGCATAAAACCTATATATGCCGGTCTCTTTTGTCTCATTTGCCGTGATTGTACGCCATCTATAGTTTCTATTTGCTTATGTTTGAGTGTTTGCGAGGGTTTGGTATGTACTCATCTCTTTCTGTTGTTTTTTTGTACACTTTACATCCACTATAGTTCCAAATCAATCAATTGGGAGCGACTATATTGGTAGTTTTCTTAAGTCCATTTATTTTAGTAGGATTTTGGTCATAAAAGAGGTTATCTGTTTCAAATTTGAAATTCTGATCCCATTTGTCAGAAATTCTTAGTAATAGGATATATATCTCGTTCTAGTCTTATATGAATTGAGTTTTTCCATTTATAAATTTAGCATTGGTACTTGTGTAGTAGAATTTAGTCCATTACTTCTAGGATAAATTGACCGACAATTTCTTTTACTTTTTAATTACCTAACTCCAATAAAGTCACATTGAAGTTTTAGAAAGTTCGATATGGCTTTATTTCATCTACCCTAATTTTAGTTTGGAAAGACGACGAATATACTCTAAGGTTTCTTTTATTTAGGTATCTGCCATATATGATAAACTGTCACCGCATGTCTATTTGAATTGCATTCCCAGCTTACGAGTCTATTGTATTGTACTACGTACCAACCCTACTTTGCGATAATCATGCAAAACAATGATTTTGCTAGGCCTAACTATCGAAGAGCACACATGCAGGATTGGTCTTATGGATAGTGAAATCTCGCGTTCACAGTGTTCGAGTCTGCTCCCTTGCCTATTCACATCTGGGTTGAGCTAGACTAACACTAAGGGACTGCTCTTCTACCAACATTCAGTAAATTATTTTTGTATTTGATTATTTGCTTTACGTGCTGCAGTTTGTGAAACTCTTTCTCTTTTGTACCTTTGTTATAGGTTCTCTTCACCGAGTTTTTGTGTGCATAGTAAAGTATGATCAAGGCTTTCTCTTGAACTTTAGATTCTCCTTTAAAATTCACTGTTTCGCTTCCCTTTAATGTGTCTATTGCTCTAATTAGTTTCCTATCTTGGGATCAAGACGACAGCTGTGCTCTGTTTACATTAGTTCTGCCACGCGAGCGATGTTGCTATCGATTTTTGGCCATCTGTTGTAAATTTAAGTGCACTCTATGCCCTGCCCCCTTCCTGACAATTTATTACTTAGCTTACTGGCTCGTGACGATTTCAAATAATTCTTAGAATTTATCATTTCACCTTTCTTTTCTCATGGTAGAATTTCTTGTTGTCATTGTGAAATAGGGGTTATTTTGTCATGACAACCCATATTATTATTAACAAGCTCTACGTTGTTGTATAGGTCAGTCACCTTTTGCAGTTGCTTGACCACGTGTACGAAAGTATAATTTTACTGTTTGAGCATCAAATTATTTTGCCTTGTGCGTAATTTACTTCGATCCACTTGGTATTAAGTTAGTAGGGATTATTTTAACACAGCATTTAATTTGTCCGTTATCCGATTTTCACTTGAACTATTCAGCTTTTCCAGGAGACGAAAATTGCTTCTCTGCAACCTGGCGCCTTTTTCTCCATTAGGCAAAATCCAAATGTCTCTCTTCGACTTGCGTGAATTTTTGTGATTTTACCTTGAGATTTAGCGTGCATCGTCAGCTGTGTTTACTTTATTTTTTGCCAACACAGTGTTTTTATGCCTATTTATTGGTCATGAGAGAAGTTACGTAAGGCCTCTTCGAATTTATAGGTCATTGATAATGGAGTAGCTACCAAGTTTACATTCAATCATTTATACATTCACCACTCTCAGTGCTGCATCGCTTCTTAATGGAAGTGGAATTACTTCTGATGTTATCATCTGGGGTGCGTATATTCCTCGGTTCGACTTTTTGCATTGGGCTTATTTTAGGAGATTCTTTTATTTATGCCTTTTTTCTGATCATAGAATAAGACTAGGGTAAAATTTTCCTGGCTTCGAGTTATCTTCCTTTGCAATTAAAACTTTCGGGACATGGTCTATTAGTAGCGCATTTTTAGTAGCTGTTTGATACTTTTGTTCAAAATACAAATTCAAATGTCATTTCAGCTGTCATAATTTGCCTAATAGCGAAAAAATCTTTCTTTCGGGTGGCAGTGTCAGATGTCGACTTAGCAGTTAGTTGATCTAGTGTTAGTAAGAAGAAAATTCGCTTCTACATTGCTGGGTCGACGTATAGCAAGATTCTTTTCCACTCCTACTGATGAAACATATACTTTATTTTTAATTTAATATTTAAATCGATGTTCATCGTTAAAGAGCTTGGAAACGGTTTAGAGGTCGATGTCCTATCATCGAAGTTATGTTAATCATTTGATTTGAATTTTCTCCTTGGATCTTCATGTTATGCCTTATAAAAAACTAAACCATCTTTTCATTTTTGGTCTATTTAACTTTGTCATGGGTGGCGTTTTTTATTACTCTTTCGCTACCACATTTATCTAATCATTTCTTTGTTATTGCGTGTAAGGTTGTCATTTCGCTAATAATCAAAGTAAGGTATCGCTTTGGAGTCAAAGACCATGCCATTTTATTTCTAAAATTTAAACCCATTATGGATAGTGTTAATGATATTTGACCTAAGTATTGGAGGGGTAATGTGCATCCGCCTTTATAAGATTCTTAACTTCTACCATCCACTTTGTTGATCATAATTTATCCATTCACTTTATCACAATCGTCACGGGTCATACTACTTAGTGAGCATTGATCTTATGAATCTGATTGGTCTCTAGCAACTTTGTTTCTTTATAGCAGTTAATCTTCTTATAGCAAAATTTAGGATTTTTGTGTTTGGTCCACTTCGAAATCCAAACTTTTATTAGCTTTCTCCCTTTTATCGTTTTTTTTAAATACGTTATTGAGTCTTGTTCATTCGAATAATTATCTCCCTTGTTTAAACTAAATAATACATTGAGTTAGACAATCTGAGAATTTGTTCCTAAGAGGAGTTATTTAAAAGATACTTCCCAAACTTGCTAAGGAACCTTTATCCAACAATGCAGATCGATTTGATTTTGTCAGAGTTATAATTTTTTATGAGTAGATACACATTTTAACTTAACTCTAATATACGCGTTTACTAATGTTCTAGTTTCCCCTCGTACTCCCTGTACAGCCTCCTGTTAACGATTTTTTAATTAATTTTGTTTAATTTATTATGTGCGATGAGTTTGTTTGTGTTCTTGTTTGGATATTGATACGCACAAAATTGCAAAATTTATCAATCTTCCCCCTCAGCCCTTCTTACACAGTTGTAGTTGGTATTTAGATGTCGAGGGTTGTTGTTCAAACAAATAAAAGGTATCTTTATAAAGCATCTTCTTCGTCTTTTGCAGATAAGCAGGATGATCCACATTAGAGTTCTTCCAAAACTACGTGCTCTCTCATTGGTTGGATCTATGCCAACTCAAAAATGTATCAATCTGGCAACTACTTCATCTCGACTTGTACAAGTCAATAAGGTAGGCAGCTAGTTCCTTTATGCACAGTATTGTATCAAAAATACCATTTGTGCAGCAAGGAGCACGTTTATTCAGTAAGCATATTATGGATAAAGTGTACACGTAGGGGGCTTAATCATGATCAGGATGGGGGATTAGGTTAAACAGAGGTTAATGATCGGTCGCTGTTTGTACTAGTGATTGGCCACTGTTTGTACGGTCGCTGCACACAGAGTTGTGGTCGCTGCACACAGAGTTGTACGGCCGCACCTCCCAATCGTACGGTCGCTGCACACAGAGTTGTACGGCCGCACCTCCCAATCCTGGCATGCAGGCTTTAATATTACCGTTCAGAACCCAGTTCATGTTCATCTGTTTGCCAAAGAAATCATAAGTCACAACGTCCACTTTTCAAAGGCTGCTATATGTGGCCATTGGTTATTAGAAGCTAATGTATTTCTCTGTTTTTCCCCGTATCATTTGTAAATCACTTTAGATGCGATTTCAAGGTACTCTGTCGAATTCGCAATTTTTGTGTAGTTATTCGTCGTCCAGATAGCGTGAAGCTCATTCATTAATAAGGATTTACTAAGCTATTGGTGTATAGTTGGCATTACTAAAAAAATATCTGGTTTTAACCACATCCTTATAATTTTATGAGCAGTTTAATTTCTTTCAATTCTTACTCAACTCAAATTTAGGTGCATTCAATCGTTCTTATTATTGCCCGATTCTTATTAAAGCTGAATTATTCTGTTAAATGGAGAGCGTTTACCTATAAATTAAATTTGTATGTATGAATCAATTGAAAAGTAAATTACCATGGAGATCTCCAAAATTTCAATTGTTCAGGAATGTGTGCTAGGTTAAGGACACTGCGAAGTTTGGGTACTACTCACCTGAAATCAAATGGAATAGAAAAAAACCCTAGGACCGAGCGATTTAGGAAAATACAAATGAACGTTTGCGCTCAAGGCCAATTTAAATATGAAACTCGGTTCTTAAATAGAAATCTTTTTTCAATTTTTCACTGCTATTACTGATATAGATAACAAAAGTGGATGTGTGACAATTACGTGGATGAATGTAATGTTTTGGAATTAATAAAGTAAGGAAAAGTACATATATACTGTGTTTGTCTTCACCTTTATTTTGGAATTCTTTACTGTTTTCCGCTCACTTGCTTGAAAATTTTGAATTTCGGCTCGGTTTAGCCATGGGTAACAGCAACGGTTTCTCCTAATATTATTTTATATTTCGTATGTGCGCCGGACATATGGCAGGTCTGGAATCGATGTTTGCGTACTTTCGCTTCGCGATGCCAAAATTAATTCCTCTAACTCATCCCTTTTTTGTGTCTAGTCTCTCTCTCTTCCTCTAGATCGTTAAATTATATTCCTAAACCTACCGATGTTTGGGAATGGGGGGGTGATTGTTATTTCATCATTCTAATTGTCTAATTCAGTCTGCTTTGAGTACTCGTTAGCTTAAGGCCTTGGGTCTTAAAAAGGGGGACTTCTAATGGCAGTGATGGAGCAGCTGCAATCTTCCCATGAATAGGTCTACCGTCCTTTTTCAATGAAGACATTTGCGCGTGACAGCAACTCGCTCCCTAAATCCTACGCTCGGGCAGTTCGCGTTTTATATCCCCTCAAAGCCATTTCTCCCATTTTTGTCCCTAGAGACATTTTTTGATGTTTTAAATCCGCTGTTGTAGTCGGAACGGCTGTTATGAAATACTTTTACATGAGGCTAACTGTAGAGTTGAAATGGTTTTTGCATTCTCGCAGGGGTATTTATTGCGAAAAAATGTTGGCTGTAGAATACTGAATTCAAAACTCTAACCTTCTGGTTATGAATTTTCGCGATCGTGTCACTCCTCCTAGTCTTATTTTTTTCCTGATTTCCTCCTATTTCGAACTTCCGTTTTGAGAGTTAAATTTGATCCATTGACATTTTAATGGCCATACAGGTGTCTAGTTTCCAATACCGACTTTCTAATTTGATAATCAGTTCGATCAGTGCGCGGATATGAGTTCTCACATGGATCTAATAGCAATACGTTGAAATTTATATTTGAAACAGAAGTAGGAAAATAATGTTGAATAAATAAAAAGTGAATAGTTAGATTCTGGCCTTTTTTGCGCTTTAATCTTTTCTTTGCTGAATTCAACTTCTCCAATTGTAGAAATATTCCAGTCTTTCTCTTCATCTACCTTTTCAAGGTTAAATTTGTATAATTTCTCCCTAAAATAAGGACAAAATATGTCAACATTATTAATTTTACTTCTCTGTTGCCAAATAAAACTAATATTATACTTCCTCATTCTCGATTGATTGGGATATTTCGGTGCGTTTTACGAATAGAACTTTTAAGTTTTCTCATTTTGGTTTAATTTTAGTGGAAGGCTATGTTTTTTGTCGAATTTTGGTGGGCTTTCCAATTATCTTCGAAAGCGATATAACTTTAAATGTGGTTTTCAAAAGTAGTCGCTACTAATTGATTGGATAGTAGGTTTAATCTTATGAAATTTTAGATTACATTGTCCTTTAATTTTGCTTTCGTTGTTGTCTAGTCTATTTTCTTAATATCATGGAAGTCGTATCTAAGTCGGAATATTTCTATTGGATTTATGGGATGGTAACGAAGAGCGCAAACGTTATCATTTATACCTATGACTTTTGTCATATGACTTTTATGACTTTATTTTTCCCTTTTAGACCCACCTGGTATCACCGGCAAGTCTCTACCCGCGTTACTTCTCTGATGCCCCCAAGCTTGACAAAGCACTTCATGATCGTCTCACAAAACTCACCACACAATCTCGCGTTGTAATCCTCATGAAGGGTAATCCCCAGGAACCCCAGTGCGGTTTTTCTAACGCCGTGTGTAGAATTCTCGAAGCACATGGTGTACTGGACAAGAAGGATCCTAAAACGGGCTCTCCAATTGCCTCTTCATTTAATATCCTATCTGACGACAGCATTCGCAATGGTGCTAAGATATTCTCAGACTGGCCTACATTTCCACAAGTCTATATAGACGGGGAATTTATAGGCGGCTGTGATATTCTCCTGGATATGCACCGCTCCGGGAAACTGGCGGAAGAGCTGGAAAAGTGGGGAATCGGGTCTACGTTGAAAGGGGAGGATACAATGAAGTAACTGGTTCTCTGTAGATTATGTACTTACTAGTGTAGCGCCTTTTTCAAATAAACAACTTTTCATTGACGCTCTATCTTGTTTGATGACATTTAGTCGTTAAGACCACGCATTATAATATCAAACTATTATCAGTTGAAAATTGATCAAGTTGAGGGTATTCATGTTAAGGCAGGTTAATATTTAGTTCTACATACTTTGATTCCGATGATGGGAGGTTGTGTCTATATCAGGAAACTTCTACTTACGCCTTTATCCATTTTATGGCATTATGAAGAATACCAGTACCTTTCTAATAACAGAATGAAGTGTGTGAGCAAAGAATGATTTTATTGTCAGTGGCAAATAGAAATTAAATGACTAAAGGACAACGTAGAGCGCACATAGTTAATGATGCACTTGGAAGGATTTTAATAGTAAATTTAGGAAATACCAAGTGAGTTGCAGCAATTGACTATTAGGACCATATGATGGATCAGGACTAATTCTTGGCTCTCGTTCGGACGTGGACTTTTGTTCGCCGGGGGAGGATGGCCGCTTCCCCCCCCACCCCCACCCCCAACCATTGCAAGCTATACCTAACAGCCCTTACTTCCTTTATTCATATGACTTTATTAACTTTACTCCCTTTCATATCAACTTTCCCTCCCTATACTGCATACCTTAATTTTAAAAAAAAAACTTATTTAGACAACTCTTCCTACATTTCACTTCAATGTAGTGAGGTTTCCAGCTGTGAGGACAAGTTGACCCGGTTCCTCTGACGTATGCCTCCATCCTCATTATCCTTGTCAAGCTCCGTATTCATTTTCGTAACCCCTCGTCTAAACGACCTGTAGAACTGAGGTGACTCTGATTTCGTAGATAATGCGAAATCACTGCCAATAGCAATTGAGCACAATAGCCATGAATTTGGAATTTTCGTACATGATTTATCCATGTGGCAATTATTGAATATCTTGAAACTAAAAGCCCTGCAGTGCTTTGACGGTACCCTCTCCTGGCATCTTTCCGATCCCTTATCTTTAACCAAGCTGGGGTGTGCGATAGACTTACCTCCACGTGGAGCACCCTGAGCAACGTATACTCATACGGCAAACAAGTCTATTAACCAGCAGTTGATTTCTCACTTCAAATTACTATGACCCCACTTTAAGTCATATTTGACTTCTTTCACAGCACTCACCTTACCTTTTCTCTGCCTTCGTGTCTGTGTCTTATAACTGTCTTTGATGTTCCTCCCCTCTGTGAAGCTCGAAGTCAGCTAAATTGCTAATTATAACCATCAAAACGCCTGCCATTTGAAATCAATAAATCTTTAACCAATTTTCCTGCTAATTAAGGATGTTAATATAGTTGATTAGTTCACATAAATGTATTTGGTGGTTGAATTTACACTTCCAGAGGCAAAGATCAACATATTGATAGTTTCAACTTTGACAATCTTGTCATATCCAAAACATTCCATACGACATGGTCGATCGGTTTCGGGCACAACTTTAAATGCTTTTCACTTTCTAATAGTTCTCCAAATTCGAGATTGAGTATGATAGAAATGTAATTTATATATACTACTTACTTATCAGTAGTATGAAAAATGGAAATTTTGAATCTGATCAATTTGTCAGCGCTAAAAGTCAGGGCACAAATGAGGGGAACTTTATTGAGAAATGACTCTTAACAGGAGGACATAGCGAAATGAAGTGTGTGTGCATGTCTTGATGAAATAGTTCATGTTGATAAAGTTTATATTTACAAACTTTTTTAAGGAAATTGTTTCCAAACGCTCAACTTGGCCTAGTGGTTGACAATCATGTAATGAACGCCAATTCTGTCAGATTTTTTTCATTATCCAGAGAGATTTAATTCTGAAAGAAACAGGGGGGCGTTATCATTTAAAGAAATAGCAAGAAAATCTAATTTTATTTCTCGGTATGATATACTTATTATTCTATAATGACGATCATATATGCAGGCTTTCTTTACTGTTCACTTTTGATCTAGAGCCCAATTGTCTTATCAGGTGAGCATGTTGCTCATCCTTATTCAACTCTGCTTAGAGTATGTAAGCCCTGCCTACCTACCTCTCATTTGATTGGCTATCAGTCTCACCGCGTCTGGAGTGTCATTGACGCATCATTGAGCTTTATACCCGACTATATTCATTCCACTGTCAATGCCATTGTTGCTCTATTCTAATAGCCACTACATTTCTACTGTTATTCGTTATTTTGAATTGGTTACAAGATAACCCTGAATGATATCAATTGATATTTTTAAGGTGGCTCGGTGTATTAAGGAGTTTCTGTTTGTTTCCATAGATGCTGCGGATTACAGAATAAGCCGTCCCATCTACATTGGTTCACAAGTAAGTGAAGGAGTTTCCTTTTTGAATATATATATATATATATATACATATGTGGTTCTCTCCCGACATGCCTACGAAGTGTTTCATTAATAGACATTATCAATTTTTGACTTCAGCTTCGAATGCACTGTAAATGCCAAATAGCATTCATTATGAAGTGCTCAAAACTAATGCATTCAAATAATTAGCTCATGGTCATGAATATTGGAGGGACTTGAAGTAAGTCAATCAGTAAATGAAGTAAAATCTTTCCAATTTCTATTATAGAGATCCAAACCGACCTCAGCGCATATAACCCGTACACCCTACTGTTTTTTATATCGAATATAACAACAAGAAAATTTCATGAATCATTAATCAATTCCCAAGGTAGTACTCAAAATGCCAAGAAGCACTCACCAGAGTGAAAAAATGAGCATTCATTGAGAAAAGCAATAATGAACATTTTTCAATGAATGTCAAGTGATTCGTAGACTTACAGATAAGCAAATAGACTATTTACACAATGTTCACTCATAGTAATGGGGCTAAGTTTCAATTGGAAGAACCGTACGCACCCACTTATGTCTCCCAGGCAGGCAGCTTATCTTCTTTCATTAGGCGTATAACCCACCTAACCTTCCAATATGTTCGAAAATAACCCATTATTAAGAATAATACACGACCATGGAGCGAACTACACTGCCTCCTTCACCATAGAACAATCTGGAAGGCGCAGTCGTGAATGCAGGATCTTCTAAGCAGATTGTGTTAATGAAACGTCGAGTAATGGTGATTGCTTTTATGGGTTAACCATTTGATTAGTTTATCAACATACGCATTAACCGCATCCCACACTCTCCGTTCGCTGCCAATTTTGGCAGCAATCTTATGCAAGGCGATTTTGCCAAAGCTTAGTCCAGGCCTTTGGCGTACTATTCGCACAAGACTATGCGAACTTTGGGGATTTATGCAAAATTGATCAAGATAATGGCCATGTAACTAAATAAGTTTTTTAATGGACAAAAGTAAGAAAATTTTGTTTTTCATTGCACCTAGATCAATGACCTAACAGTAAGGTTTGGCTGTTCTATGGTCATTCTAAATAACAAAATCATCTGCTTTCTGTCGGTCATTCACTTACACTTAGATTAAGCCTCTCACACACCATCGACGCAAAGTATTTCCAATCATGCCAAGAAGGAAAATAGTTCTGTTGTTAGAAAGGGCAACTTCTACCCCCTCCACTTAGTAAATGTTGATTACTTCTGTTTGCATCCAAAATCGGAGTGTGGGGATTCTGCCATGCCAACAATCAATATAGACTTTCAATAAATAGGGGTTTGATTGATGGTTAACTTCTCTTAGCCAATTCAAAGTTTGTATATCGAGAAATGTATCCCTACTTCTCCACGAAGTCTGGTACCACGTACGTCGCCTTTTATAAGCCTTTCTGAGGGAAGCTTTTGAGAATAATTAAACTGGCGTAGCTTCCACCGCACCTGTATTGTTTCTACATGAACAAATCATTTTCTAATTTCAATGCATGTGGTTGTTTTCATGGGCATTTGATTAGTGATTTGGTGGTTATTCTGAAAATAAATCTCAATACCAGTAGTCGTATTTAACCTGAGCTTAGGTAATGTTATGTAGGCTCCTTAAATTACAAACTCAAAATGAAATGAAATCTACACGCGGTTCGATCATTATGAAGTTAAACTAATATTGCATACAAAAGGCAACCACGAAATAATGTAGGCTTTATCAAACACGCATATTTCATTAATTACGAATAGCTGTTCAATAATTACATTACAACCGTTTCTAATCCCATAGGGTGTTAATGCGAAACGCAGGATATCCGCTTTGTTAAGGATTTACTGTGTTTTTACTAAAATTATTTGCATATGTAATTCTCTGTGTTAAGTAACAACGCCTTTACATATTAATAGTTTGCTATTTAATTTTACTTAAAATAGAAGATTATATTTCAAAAAGCTATGGGGCGTACAAGATTTGTTAAATAAGTGAAACAAATGTGAAAAGTATCTAATTCAAATATTGAAAACGTATTTTTACTTTTTGACCTTTTCATTTTGAGATTTTTGAGCACACATTCTTAGCACGGTTAACCGCATGTGCGATCGAACAGCCGTAGTCATCACATGCGAATGTGGTGCTGATCGCGTTGGGAAGAAAATGAGGTCACCAGTAAAGAGACTTCTCTACCAATCAACAATCAATAGACATGCATTGTCAACGTTTCCAAAGTTGCATTTAATGACTAGGCTTTGTGTCATTGGCATCACACAGCCTCAATAAGAAAATTTCATGTCATGCATTTTTGTGGCTTGGACATCTTCGGGAACCACTTCATACTAAGGCATATTGCCATGGAGTTTGCCAGAAGGTTTGTATAAACAATGCTTAGAGAAATCAAGGAGAGGTAGAGGATAAAACGCACAAATAAGACTCGGCCTAACCTCAGCAATCTTCGTGGCAAATTCTCCTTGCAGGACATTACTTCCAAAATCAGCTAGGCCGACTAAACAATAGGGTGGAGTGGAATAAATGAAGTGAATTGCGATTATTTGGACTTAGGACACAACCCCAGAGTTTGGACAGAGTTTAGAGTTAAGGACAATTTTATGGCATGCTAACAATAGGGCGCCTATGAGTTGGTGGTTGGGTGAGAGGCATTTCACTCACGACCGAAATTGCTCCTTAACGCAATCAGTAGTGCGAAAGTGAGGTAGGGTGGGTCATGTGGAAGTGGTGGAATACGACATACAGCCGTATCATGGTTGTTCTAAGTCAGAATTCAACTGTCGGTTTATTGACTTTTGCCGTATGAGTATACATTGCCCAGGGTGCTCCATGTGGAGGTAAGTCTATCGCACAACCCCCAATTCAGATATGATATTTTTAACGGTCTAACAGCAGATATTATTGAGTAAACTGTTGCTACATAACTTAATTGGAAAAATCCTCGTTTAGGAAACAGATAAGCCTATAAGGTTTCCTTCAAAAACTAAGAAAAGATGCATTATTATACGGAGGTGAAATTCCAAAGTGTGAAATATTCAATCCATGGGTGCTCCAAGTTGGAAAGTGAAAATGAAAAAAATGTCGCCCACGTGCATACTATACTATTTTTTCAGGACTTCACGCAGTTTCTTATCTTATCATTTTGAATTCTGAATCGAGTCATTTTAAATCGCAAGGTGACGCAAATTCTGCGTAGTTCTAAAATTTGTACTTTGATTTTCTCATGAGCGCTTCGCCATTTACTTGGTAAAACGATACAAAGCGCGAAATTTAGGACAGATATGGCAACGCCTTGTAAATTCCTAATAAGCAGGGGTTTCGAAGGCTCCTTTCGGAACAAAATGGATCTTGAGGTCCAAACCAGGGACTAAGTTCGAGGAAACCGGCTGAAGTAAACTTTTTTTTTTAACTAGTAAGCATGCGTGGAATGTGGGTTAATTCAATTAATTCGACGATAATATATATATATATATATATATATATATATATAANGCAACTTTGACAACTATAGGCCTATCTCCCTCACAAGTGTTCTGGCTAAACTTATGGAAAGAATGGTTAACAGGAGACTGACCTGGTTCCTTGAGACCAAGAATATTCTTAGGAGTGAACAAGCAGGATTTAGGCCGCAAAGATGAACGAACCAACAAGTAGCCACTTTCTCCCAACACATCAAAGATGCCCTTGATGCAAGAAATACCCTTACGGCTGTTTTCGTCGATTTCAAATCAGCATATGACTTAGTATGGAAAGAGAAGCTAATTCTAAAATTGGCAAAGATTGGTATTAAGCATAACATGCTAAATTGGATAAAAGCATTCATTGGACAAAGATCATGTAAGGTCAGATATGGAAATGCTCTATCAAAATCTAATCTTTTACAAACAGGGCTTCCACAGGAAGCTGTCACAAGCTGCACTCTTTTCAATGTCTTCATCAATGACATAGCCGAATTGGTACAGACAATCACGGGCATCAAGTGCTTACTTTATGCAGGTGATCTTGTCCTATGGTATTCCGCCCCTAAGAAAAACGCTCAGGAGAGGACGGAAAGTGCCCTAAATTGTGCACTTAAACTACTACTAGCAAACTGGTGTGATAACAATGGAATGGTAATCAACACCGCGAAAACTGCATTCCAAACTTTTTCTTTGGGCCGTCACAGCATAAACCCGCTTCTAAGGTACAAAGATACTACCATAGAAAAAACCAATGAGTTCACATATCTCGGAATGACGCTTGACACAAAGCTAACGTGGAAAAGTCACATTGCTAAAATAGCAGAACGAATCTCCAATAGTCTGAATGCATTGAAGCGTCTTGCTGGTAGCGTATGGGGATGTGCATGCTCAACTCTCAACACCACTTACATGATGTTTATTCAGCCAATAATGTTGTATTGCTGTGAGACACTCATTACAACCACAGAGGTGACTCTCAAACCACTCGAGAAGGCACACAACCGAGCATTACGACTAATTACTGGAGGGATGAAATCAACACCCATTGATGCAACGCTCCTAGTTATAGGAAGCACTACAATATGTTCCCTTATCAAAGAAAAGGCCTTGATCCTGTATGAGAAGCTACTACGCATTCCCATGGACAAGTTCTTCAGCACCTATGAGAATAGACCAAGACATCTGAAAACGCAATCTGGTCTAATACAGAAAGCCATAGAACTGAAGAAAGACTTACAAATCGATGAAAAACCAAAAGCCTCCCTCTCCCCATGAACCCATTAGCAGACACTGTTCTCTCCCCATGAACCCATTAGCAGACATTGATGTAGTGTCCTCTTCCCATGAACCCATTAGCAGACATTGATGTAGTGTGGTGCACCCAACTGCTCGACTTCTTCAGGACTCACCCAACTGCTTGACTTCTTCAGGAAATCAAACACCCCTCGAACAAAACTCCCACACCCTTGAGACAATCATACTATCCTGGAGATCAATGGCTCCAAGTCGATGTTAACTATCCTGCAGATCAATGGCTCCAAGTCTTCACAGTCATACATATCATCAATGGCTCCAAGTCTTCACTGATGGGTCATACATAGAACACCAAGCAACATTGGTGCAGGTGTCTTTTCTGAACTCTTTTCTTTCTACGCAGCAGCGGGACACAATATATCCGCTATTGAAGGGGAAATAGAGGCCATTAGGATAGCAATATGCACAAAAGCGGTGATACTTTCGGATTCACAGTCAGCAATAAACTCAATTGGAAAGAGAGAGCCACCCTAAAAAGCTGAGATATACGAGTGGAAACAGAGAGCCACCCAAAACAGCTGAATAAAGGTATAGAGAGAGCCACCCTAAAAAGCTGAGATATACGAATGTAGAAAACATTGTGAGCTGCTGAGAGAGAAAAACAAAACAGTGGTCCTACAATGGATTCCTGGTCACTGTGGTATTAAAGGCCATGAGCTTGCTGACACACTTGGTAAGAAGGGGACAACGATTTTGCAATGCATGGACCGGCCGATGTCTTTCCACACAATGAAGACCTTAATCAGAAGAGAATTCCAGACCTCAAGGTGCAACGAACTTAAAGCTCGAACAAAGGAGAAACAGTGGACAGTGGCACTTTCCGACATAGCCGACTGGCCAAGAATCGAAGCCGTTGCCGAGTTTAGACTACGCACCGGACACGATTGCCTGGCAAAACATCTTCACAGATTGGGAGTATACACTCAACCCACATGCCCTCTATGTAACCTACAAGAGAAAATGGAGAAGACCCACCTGATTCGGTGTCCAGCCCTAAAGACAAGGACGGAAAGCGAGAGATTCTGGGAAGCATGAAGACACCCGTGGGGAAAGCTGAAGTCGAATTTTAAGGGCTAATGATAAATGTCATAAAGCCTTCCATCTGAAAAAGATGTTCTTTGTGGTAGGGAACCGTTAATAGAGGCTTGGAAAATTAGATTTTGATGTGGTGGATGATGATGACCAGTATTAGACCATTGACGGTGTCTACTATTATTAAACGCGGGGCCCAGCCTACCACATGCCATAACAGCATAGAAATGCTAGGGTCGCTAGTTTCCAACATCGGTAATTGTCTTTATTACAAAATGTCAACGACATTGGTGATTGTGATAATGAATGCTTAGTGGGGCAATACCTACACATTTTTCTTCTCTTTATAATCATATTGGGGCCCTTGCTTTGGTTGGTGCTAGAAAAAGAGAGACTATGGTGATGGGAAAATTTTCTATGGGCTTCAAATTGAATAGTGAAAATATTTGTTAGTGCATATGCTCCGGAGATTTCAAAATCAAACTATAAATTCATAGTCTTAACTTGCCCAAAGCAGAGAGGACAAAATTCGCATAAATCGATGTCTATTTTGAATAAATTTAAAAGTAGGAAGAGCAATTGTCTACCTAGATTTCGTTTAGTGAGTGTCCAGATGTTAGCAGACAAGGAAATATAAATGCCACGCCCTTGGTCCTAAAACAGAGAAGAGCTAATTAAACTGGTTGCCCCAAATATTAGAAATTGTTGCTACCCATTACATACCTATATCAAATTGTAAATAGTGGAATTGTCTTTCACTCTCTGTTATTAGTTTCACTTAATCAATTCACTTATGATAAAGCAAGGCTGCATTAATATTTGAAAATGGTAAAGGATGAACGAAAACAAACAAGAATATAACCACGAAGGACAGCGCTAGAAAATTTCGCTTCAGTTCTAAAAAATTCTGCAACGTTTTACCGAATCGTGCAAGAAAAAACGACGTTTCTCTTATGACACAGTTTAACTAAAATATGGTATTGAAAATAAAATAATCATTGGCTTTTCCTAGTGCGTTCTTTCATTACGGTTTATGAGGTACCTTGTTGTACATGTAATTACTATCACATATGTCCGATGGCACTGAAATGGTTTTAACTGGGTGATATAATTTACTGATGACTCAACTTGTGAGAAGTTAAAACAACAAACAAATTGCTTTAGATTAATCAATATCCGATTTCAAAGTAGAACACTAGCCAATCAATTGTGTTTATTGATGAAGCTGTCTAACCGTTCATTCCTGTGAGAAAACAGCTGATTTCTACAAGCAGATAGACATAATCGCCAGGTTAAAAAACTCAACCTAGCGATCATGCTGACGTTATACAGTATGCAGAATAATACTGGGACAAGTGTATGCTTGTCCACAGCCCTGGTGGAATTGTTTTGTGAAGGAAAGGTTTGGACTTTGGGTTCCGGGTTAATAAAACTGCGGCCTTAACAATGTGAGCATATGTTGTTGATATTTCAAACATTCCTTTTAAAGATGCCGGCACTAAATCTAGTGTCGACACTAAGGCTGAAAAGCTTGTTTGTGGTATTCAGACCATTTTACCATTAATAATGGCAAACTAATGGGGAATTAAGCATCAGTAGTTTGTTGTCCGCTGTGCCCAATGAAAGTGCAAGAGCATCGCTTCCCCCTCAATAACAAAGCATGCCCACATCACCAGTTCGGCTAACTTTCTTAAAATCCAACTTTACGCTGTTAGAGATAGAAATTGACATTGTTGGATGTTTTATTAGGACACTGCCGGCAAACCAATGACTCCCTTAGCGTCCTGTTCGATTTGCTTTGGTCGTAACTTTGATTTTTTTGCTTTTTTTATTTGTTCCCCTTGGAAAATAATAACTTAAAAGAGGCCTAAACATAAGAGAACTGAGAAGATTTTTTACAGCTCCCCAAATGCAAATTCTCCCCTGTCGAAAGTTAAGGGGGGGGGGATTTCTGGCATTAATAAGAAAAACCTTTAGTCTGTTGCCTTCAGAACACGCTTCGTAATAATGTGGAAAGAACGTGATAGAATCTCAGTTCCCCAGCGTTCTTGATGAGCCTAACGGTTATGGACATGCTAAAAAGGGTCAAGACCTTAAAAGTTACTATTTTAGTCAGAGAGTTGTTGTGAGTTGCAGTTTCAACGGCTGTCTCGTTTGCGCCAATAGATTTGTATTGAGTTAACTTTTTGAAACTTGCTATCTACTGAGGGGATTTGCGCAAACAAATAAAAATCATTTGGTTTCGGTCTGATTGTTGTATTTTAATTATATAGGCAATAGTTATACCACATGGCGCGCTTTATTATCATTTTTTATTAATGCTACATGGTTTCAGGTCTGGTCATTGTTGGACTGACTAATTTGGTTTCCGCAAACTATTCATAATGCGTGCATAAATGCTATTGACTTCGGTTTTAATTTCGAAAAACTTGGTGAAAATTTACCCAACCAGGAGAATAATCCACTGCCAAGCCACTCCAGGATAGGTCTTCAGTTAGCGATGGAGTGCATTTGTAAGTGCTAGAAAGTGTCGTGTGCTGCAGGAAAGATCCTTTGAATAAGTAATAGTAATAGATTTGAAAAAACGCTCAATTTTTCAAGGCTATTTGGAGATTCTCAAATTCGTGTATGGAAAAATCTGACGCTTATTTTGTCTCAATGCTTGCTGTCTCTCTCTCTCTCTCTCTCTCTCTCTCTCTAAGTACCAATTGTAGTCTATAAAAGGAAACCATGCAAATCCCAGTTGGTCAGACTGAATGTTATTTGTGGTTGGAGTGCTGTCACCTCATACCTAATTAGTTCATTACATTTCCTTTTTTCCAATTGTGTTTGCATACAATAGCGGGCTAGATAAAATCCTCATTATCCAGCGCATTAACATTTTTTCAAACATTCATACATTATTTACCTAATCTTTGTGTCACTTCTTACTACACTAACACTACCTCTCATTAGTTATGCGCATAACGTTAGCTGTTTCGCAAATTTTGAAATGACTCAAAGGCTACTTTAAGTCTACTTTCTAGCGCCTTCGTCGATGGCACATCCAATTTAAACGAGGGAGATATTACGGAAATTTGTTACTCCATGAGACTCTGAACTTTTTATGAGAATGAAAACAGTTCACATGGTGTTGTCATTTGGCGGCAGAACGTTACCTGACTAATATCGATTTTCGGTTCAAGGGCATCAAACATTGAAAAGGGCGTGACATAAAGACCATCTGAGAAACTGATTAACCCGAGACGAAGGGTAATCTACAGTCTTAAATATTATTTATTAACGTCTTGTCAAACATTAGCTCAATACTTGGATAGACTTTTTCGGAATCAGAAGATTAAGTTATTTATGAACAAATCTATTAAGCAGTTCATTTAAGTCTGTTAGCAGCAGTAAAAATACCTTCTCATCAACGCCCTATCCATTCATATTTCAATTCAGATATTGTCAGAGGCCCGGCTGCGACTTTTCAGCAAGCCTTAGCAAATACAATGGAGAGGGTATATCACAAATTATAACAAACATACGTTAAGCTGTAGTGCAGAATAATAAAAAAAGGACTTTGAAGCTCGAGTAATGTCAAAAATCGAAACATGTTTGCCCCGCCCTAAGGAGACTTTCTACTCGATGAATTCACTTTCTTCATTAAGAGGTGTTCAGCAACTCTTTCGCTATGCATACCCGTCCTCTAATCTACAACTTGATTTATTGTTTCTTTACTACCATAAATATCTTTTCCCTCAAGCGTGAAAATTTCGTTCGAAATGGATTAGCAGTCTCTTTGAAGAATTTATTAAAAAAGTAAATCCAAAATAGCAATACAAACTCTCTTCAATAGTGGTGACGCGAACATACGAGGTTTGCGTAGGCGGATACGTCGAAATGTTCCACATCATAGGTTCCCGTAATTGCCTCTTTCGCTACCTTGTCAAAGTACCACTTCTCCATGATATCATAGGCTTCAGGGTGGTAATCGGAATAAAACTTATTGGCAAAAAGTTCGGGAGTTCTTTGTAAATGGTTTAAGTGTGGAGTGCCAAGAATGCACACCATTCGAACATATTTTGTTGGGCAAGGAATTGAAGAACTCTCCCAGATGACAAACTTGGCCAGAAGAGGATCTTTGAAATATGTAGTGTTCATACAACTGCCGGGTAAGTGAAGACTGGGATTGAAATTAAGAGTACTAAAGAAAAATTCATCCGGGTTAAGGAATGTTTGAGTTTGGAGCATAAAATCTCGAATTGTGCGCGTGGATTGACTGAAGATAATCTCTTGTAAAAATTCTCTTCTAAAGGCTCCGTAGATTGAGCCTTTAACCCACGTAACCTGAACAAAGAGTTAATTATACAATACATAATTTAATAATGGGACAAAAAATATCAAAAAACATTAATACATTATTAGGCAGTCTTTTGCCCAATGTTCGTATCCTCAAATAGCCGAGATCTCGGGCTTCAATCATGTTTGAACCATTCAAAGCTTTCAACGCTGCAACTATTTCCATATTTGTCTTCAATGGGAACTCCTGACCGACAATATTCAGAAGGTACTTCCAAGAAGAATGTCGTCGAAGAGCCTGTTCAGCACAGATAAATTGAGGACGAAGCACTGTTTCATCTCCCCAAAAAACTGCAACACGTTTGTATTTGGGTACAAGCTCGACATTTGAACCGAAACAAGTAGCCAACCCCTCCAGAGCATTTTCAAATGACAATCGGGATCTTGAATCTGTATGGATGCAATAGTAATTGTTCTTTCGATGGATCATACGGAGCAATCTAGCTATCTGTTTGATATCTTTATGCACGACAATCGTAAAGGCAACATCCATGTCATACTCGCCGTTTGACGCCGGAAATTTCTCCCGAAATGACCGGCAGTGAGGGTGGTTGGATGAGTTTATTTGAGCAAAAAACTCCTCGGTTTCGGTATCAACTTGTTTTCGCGTGTAATAAGAGTGAATTGCAGTGAAGGAAATGGTAAAGATTACCAAAATCCAAACTTTTGTGTATTGGTTAAATTTTGATCCGACCATCACCTGGCGTGAAAGAAGAAATTTTGAGTGGTACAATTGTCGATTAAGTAAAGCAACTAGAGTAAACACATTGCGAGAATATAATCAAAATAAAACAGCATAAATTTTTACAGATCAGAAATGGATTTAAGTTTCTTTGGATCACGTGAAGACTCAACGAATTTCTACTTTAACTATTTGTGTATAGTGACAAAAGATGGGTGACACTTTTCAAAATTACTTAAAGCAGTTTAAAATGGCGCAAAAACTGGCCACATAGGGAGTGGAGTGGTGTTTAGAAACTGTAAAAAGACCTTCAACTAGTAGTTGAGTAAGTGCTCAACTGATAAAACTTCTGAATTAATTTTGAGAAAAAGAACATTCGACCAGATTCAACGAAACTCTTTAAAATGCTAAATACCAAAATAAACAGAAAATCCCAAGGTATTTTCTCTAATCAGAACAAAACGTCAAACATTACCCCGTAATGAGGACAAGCCCGTGATCTATTGCAAGTCAAGAGCAATAAATACATAAATAAATAAAACAATCCAATGCAAAATAAGCATGAAATCTATTCATTTTTTATGGCTAAAATGAACGATTTGAAATGAATTAATTTAAAATGTAAATAAACAGGTGGATTTATAAACAAGATTTTACTGTTCTTGATTCATCTAGGAACAAAAAGTTCACAGGCTGTCTCATAATAGTTCCTGTTGATTTCACAATATACCTGCTAACTATTCTCAACACAGTTGGATCCTCAAAAATCAATCACATCGTTATCCTTATCATTTATGTTAGAGCAAAATCTAATTACAAACAGTTGGAATGAGATGTAGAAACCTCCTCTTTTGTTGCAACTGGAACTTGCTCATACTTTGCAATCGTAATTCTCTTATGTCTGAACTAACTAAGCAGAAGAAAAATAATTGATTGCGTTTGTGGGTTGTACAACTTTATCAAGGATGGCCAAAGGGCTATGGCGTGTTTTAGAGCATGCTGGAAATTACACATGTGCTCTAGATCACGCAACTGAGCACTGAAGACGTGTGTATAGAGCACTCCAAATAATCAGCGATAAATATTTGCGCAGCCTAAATTAGCAAGCTTTTCAGAAAACTCTCCCCAAACCACACTACTTGTCTGCATAACTATGGGGCGAATTATTCTAGAGGATTATGCTCGAGGCCAGTTGTACTTGTGTGTGCAACTAGTTGGACTCTTAAGAGGATTGCCAAAGTTTCACCAAGGTCATAGTTGTGCACTAGTTACATCAGGCTCGATTAAATTAGGACTACTAGATTCCAAATAAATAACCATATGGTTATAAGTAACGGAAACAATTAAACTCCATTCCAAATAATAATTACAACATTTACAACAAACACATTTTATAAGTGTGACCTAATGACCCTCTATGATCTAATTCCCCATAAATCAATAATAAACATTTTTCCAGTCAAAATTAAATATTAAATATGTTTAATCATTGTTATAAAAATAAAATAAACAATAGCTTACATGTAATATTTGCAATTAATTCAATGAAGGTGTGAATGGTGAATCGCAAAAAATATTAAAAATGGCGTAGAAGGGTCAGAGCAGAATCAAGCAACCCGTGCAACGAACACCGTTCGCACGAGTAAGTTATGGCAAATAAAGTTGCGCAAGGGTAGAGCTTCTAGTCTGACCAATCAGTAATGAGCTTTTATGATCCAATCAAATGCCTGCTTATTTCCTCACTGACATGGAAAATTCTCCAGCCATCACGAAAGAGGATTACCGTGTCTGGACTCAAATTGTTTCATTTTTATCGATTCTTCGAATCAAATCAATAAGATAAACTGGAGATTGCCAGTGTTCAGTGGGAAAATTGACGATTTATACACAATGATGCATTAAGTTGTTAATTTAAAGAACCAAGTGTTATCCTTCAGAAAAAAACTCCAACTTTCTAATTTCTTGGCAAATTTATTCATAAGTGACAAAATCTCATATAAATATGCCTTTAACTCGTTAAACCGAAAAGTATTAACTGGAAAATGAATTCAGTAGTGTATGTATATTGCATTATAATTCTACGGACTCCATTTTTTAGTTAGGAGTGTAGTGGCCTTCTATTCTTTAATAGGCTTTATCATTTCGAATATGCCCACTTTCTCTCCATTTCACCAACTCTGAAAACATACTCGGTTCACTGCATTTGCTCTTGTCTTAATTACCATCCACTCATACGCTCACCTTCTTCTCATGGTTCCTGGTTCCCTCTCAAGACCTCTACTCACCACTATCGTTTCTCCTTCCTCTCTATAACTAACCGGCTAACATATATTGCATATGTGCAAAAGAAACCCTATGCTATCAGTACAAGTCCCCATAGTGTAGTACTTTTGTCTGTATATTACCGGGTCCAAAGCTCATTTATTATATGTTCCAGTCAAGCTAACTTAATGCATATAGTGAAAAGGTGTTGATTCTTAAAAATGTTAATTAAAGTATGGATAATTTGCATTGAGCATAACAAAAAAAATGTACTTCTCTCTTATTGCCAAAAGTTGAATAGATTGACATCATTTTTGGAAACATATTAAATGTTAATTTTGCTAGTTCTAGGAAGGCCCAATTGTAGCTTGCACCAAAAAAATGTAAATGCACATTGTATCGTTCATTCCGATTACTTGATTGAAATTTTTTACAGGAAGCACTATTTACCTTGTTTTCATTTCGCACTAACTGATCAGCATAAATATTATTCATAAAAATTCTACACTTAAGTTTTGAAATTACCTGATATTTTGATCTTGTCAAATTTTAATTTACTGAGTTTGGTTTTAGTACAACTTTATTCCAAATGGCAGGCGTTTTGATAATTATCACTATCCCTTTAGCTGACTTCGGGCTCCACAGAGGAGAGGAACATCAAAATGAGAAAAAGTCGAGAGGGGGAATAGAACAATGAATCACAGATGAAAAAAGACTGACAGACACAATGGCAGAGTAAAGGTAAGATGGGTTCTGTGGAAGTGGTCGAATATGACATGCATTGGGGTCATGGTAGTTTGAAGTCAGAATTCAACTGCCAGTTAGTAGACTTTTTTGCCGCATTAGTATGCGTTGCCCAGATTAAACCACGTGAAGGTAAGTCTATCGCACACCCGGGTTTAGTCCAACTTTGTGACCGTGTTTCAGCCAAAAATTATATGAAGGAGAAGTATAAAACGAATGTCCTTACAGTTCACCTAAAGTCAGGTATGTTTAAGATCATACGAGGTCATTTCGCTCTCTCTACTCTTGGATAAATAACGCGTAGCTTTGTGTTAAGATAAGCTAATAAATAGAAGATATGAGATAAGAATTTGTTCAGAGGTCTAGAGAACCTATTATTCATTTAAAGGATACATATCAGATGAAACATTAATTTAAAATAACACTTTCTGAATTCAACGCAAAATTATCATTGGTGAATTTTAACCTTTTAAATGTGTGACATTGGATATTTCTGAAAACCCACTTAGAAATTCTACACGCTTTTTTAAGCAGCGGCTAAGTTCGTTGTGACAGTGATGCACTAATCAAAATTCAGTTAACATCGCACATCCAGAAAATGGGTTAATCAGGATTTATGCTCATTTATTTATTTCAAATGGCGTGCGTTTTGATGGTTATCATTAGCCCTTTAGCTGACTTCGGGCTTCACAGGGGGGACATCAAAGTGGGGAAAATACGAGAGGGAGAATAGATGAATAATTCACAAATGGCAAACACACAAAGGTAGAGAAAAGGTGAGGTGAGTACTGTGAAGTGGTCGAATAGGACATGCATTCGGGTCATGATAGTTTAAAGTCAGAAGTCAAATGCCAGTTAATAGACTTTTTATACCATATGAGTACCCAGTTGACTTCTGGCTTCTAACTACCTTCATCCCACTGTATGTCATATTCGACTACTTCACAGTACTCATCTCACCATTTTTTCCACCTTTGTGTCTCTCTTTTACATCTTTGGAACACTCTTCTGTTCCAACCCCCCCCCCCTCCGCCCTCTTGACTTTTTTCACTTTGATGTTCCTTCCCTCTGTGAGGCCTGAAATCACATTAAGGGCTAATGAAATAATCAAAATGCTGCCATTTGATATAAATAAATACCTTTTTTTCACCGATAAATTTTAATGACCAATTTACAGACACCAATCAAAATTAGGCGTTACAAACAATAGCGAAAAACCCTTTCTTATTGAATACGAGGTAGAAAGGAAGCTATTATCATGCGGTCAATTTTATTCGATAGAATAAAAATAACATAGATGACTCTCATGATTATATGAAGTTCGAAGTCAGCTAAGGGCAAATGGTAACTATCAAAACGCCTGCCATTTGGTATCAATAAATATTTAAAAAATACACGTTGTTCACCATGGTAATTGAATTTAAGTGTATACCAACTATTTTAATATTAGCCTGCCAAAATTAGCCAAAGCTTAGAATAAAGGGTGATAGAAATATGAACAAAAACGCCTATCAATATTCTGCCTTCACAGTAGATAGACATTATATTCAGATTATATTTTAAAATCCTAGGCGGTGGACAAAAGTTTGTGAATAAGTTTAACAAATTCGAAAAATACCTAATTCGAATATTGAACACGAATTTTTTACTTTGCTGCCTTTTCACTTTGAGATTTTGAACTACGCTTCCTTAGCACAGTTTATATGAGCGATCTCAGCACACTCGTAAGTGATGCTGATCGCGTTGGGAAGAAAATGAGGTCACCAGTAAAGAGACTTCTCTACCAATCAACAATCAATAGACATGCATTGTCAACGTTTCCAAAGTTGCATTTAATGACTAGGCTTTGTGTCATTGGCATCACACAGCCTCAATAAGAAAATTTCATGTCATGCAATTTTGTGGCTTGGCCAACTTCGGGAACCACTTCATACTAAGGCATATTGCCATGGAGTTTGCCAGAAGGTTTGTATAAACAATGCTTAGAGAAATCAAGGAGAGGTAGAGGATAAAACGCGCAAATAAGCCTCGGACTAACCTCAGCAATCTCCCTTGGCAAAATCACCTTGATTGGGATGACTCCCTTAAATGGGGAAGCAGAGCTCTTTCATTGTTAGTTCCCACTGTTGCTACGTGCCACTGACGCAGAGCTAACACTTTCTAAATGTGATGGTAAAGGTATTTCATATTAAAATGTTTCTATTTAATTTCGTTTTGAATATAATTATTTTGGGAAAAAAGAGTTATTTTCTGTTTAAATGTTTCCTAAATCTATGATTAATACTGATGGGTACTTATCATAAAGTAATATTACCACTTTTCTAAACATTGAAAAGAAAATCGTTGTGTCTATTTTGTCAATTATTAGACATTTTTTGAAAGTAATGACAAAAATTTTGACTCTAGTTAAGTTCAAATGATGAAAATCGACTTTCGCGAGCATTTATTCTAAGGTAACTTAAAAGTGCAAGGACGCAAATGAACGCATTTTAGTTAAAGGCGAAAGTGTGGAAACTTTTCGTATTTTTCTCACGTATTTCTATCTCCAGGATTGTAAACTCCATGAAGTTTATTGGCATATAAATGCGGCCCTGTTCATTTCCTCCACATGCTACACGATTAAGCACTGATTTATCTTCTTGAGTAATCTCCATGGCGAAACAACCCTGAGTTTGCTAACCTACCACATCATCGTAGAGGAAACGGAACGTATGACGTGGGATGGGTTTATGAGATTTGTGTAATCTGTGGTGTCGCCTCTATATGGGAAACTAGCACTAAGATTAGTCGCCATAAATATCATTTGGGTCATGACTATTGGCTGTTGATTGGCTGGGAGGTCTCTGTACTTTTGACCTTATTTTCACCCTAGTGGAAATAGCATCCCGGACGCATGTTCTAAAATATTCGATCGCACATGAGATTGCGTGGTTTAATTGTGTCGGAATTGTTACTCCAACCGGTTCATCAAACAAACTTTGCCAGCCAAAGAATGTCATAAACCTCCACAGTTGCTAATTTCACAAATTATCACAAATTATTTTTATCAAATGGCCGGCGTCTTGATGGTTATCATTAGCCCTTTTGTTGGCTTCAGGCTTCACAGAGAGGAAGGAACATCAAAGCGGAAAAAGTCGAAGGGGGGAGGGGGAACAGAAGTGTGTTTCAAAATGTAAAAGAGACAGACATGAAGGTAGAAAAAAGGTGAGGTGAGTACTGTGAAAGTAGTCGAATATGGCATACAGTGGGTCATGGCAGTTTGGAGTCAGAAGTCAACTGCAATTTAATAGACTTTTTTGCCGTATGAGAATACGTTGCCCAGGGTGCACCACGTGGAGGTAAGTCTATCGCACACCCCATATTGCTATTTCGCACAACGTGGAGGTAAGTCTATCGCACACCCCATTCATTAAATATATCACGGAGGTAAGTCTATCGCACACCCCGTATTTTAGACTTTTTTGTCGCATGAGTATACGTTGCCCAGGGTGTTAGACTTTTTTGCCGTATGAGAATACGTTGCCCAGGGTGCACCACGTGGAGGTAAGTCTATCGCACACCCCATATTCAACCTTATTCTATATAAAATTTGTTCATTCCTTCGATAACATGATCACAAAAATAGGTGTCCTTAGGTTTAGTTAGAAGGGTTCTCTACTGCCCTTTGGCAATTACAGTTAGCAACACTTAAGTATTGCAATAATTGTCTCAAAGGGAAATATTCAACTCAAAATTTTCTCAAAGTTCTTAAAGCCTGGTCTTTGAAAATGGAGGCTTCAAATTCACCGATGCGTCCATTCTCACTGAAATTAGATTGAAACTATGAATTAAATATAATTAATGTTTACAGGTTATGCAATTTGGCAGTTTTTTTCCATTTTCTCCAATCAAAATTTAAATTAGCAACACAGGAAACAATTATTATTTTGAAAATAAGCACACATTTAGATTAAAATTTACCCTGTTATGGAGTACGCATTCCTAATACGATTAAACTGCTCCTTAAAACATTACGTGCATGCATCAGATTCTTTCAAGTTGTGTTAAATGTATTCAATGACTAATCGTGCTTGCTGCGTTCGCATTTTCAAAAAACACTGTACTTCCTGTACGTCTGCCTCTTCTATTCCACGGAAATGGTTTAACAAATTCCGAGAACCTTTCTATACTAGAATAATTTGTAATAGAGATTACTGAGGAGGATAAGGCACAGTTAATTCGTGTGAAAACTATTTAATTTCAGATGCATATCTTGTAGCGGATTACTACTTTACTAACGCCTTGACTGAACTCAGAAACCTCTAATGTGGTAACGCGCAAGAAACAGACGTATTACGAGAATACGTTTATTCAGTAAATAAACCACGCAGGAAGTGTATACAGGAAGGAAGCTCAGTCATACAAAATGGCGGATTAGATAAAACAAGTGAGGGTCATTGAGCTGCTATTGGCTGCGTGCTCTTGTCCTCAATCAGTACGCGAAGTTGTACGGCCGCACCTCAAGCCTATGTGAACACGCATGCGATGACGTGTCCCACAATCTTGACAATGAATCTTTATGCGTATATTTTTTTTTCAAATTTAACAACTTTCAAGGAATTTTTGAAAATTAAAATTAATACTCCGAAATCGCAGTTGAACGGTGTTCAATTGGAATTATTTTAGCAGTTTACTTGAATGCCTTTACTTTATGTGTTATTAGGCATTTAAAGCGATGACTTAAAAGTTCAAATGCTCATTGAGGAAAATGACACTACTGGGCGACTAAAAATATAGTTGAGCAAAAAGTCAATCGCCGCAATTCTCCATTTTACTTTTTTTCAAAATATTTTCCTTTGATTAGGGCAAAGTACACCCAAATCAGTTATTCGGAAAAAAATTAAGTGAAATTGGCATAACAGTTGAATTAATGGTTTAATCATTCTACCATCACTGATATTTTTGCGTAAAGATGCAGCGGATTGCTACACTTATAAAGTCTGACTAAACTCAGAAATCTCTTATTGTGTTGATCTCCCAGATTGGTTACCACAAGTGGTAGAAGGAAAACACGCGTAGTATCTAGACCACGTCTGTTCACGCACGCAGTGACAAGTCTGTGTACACACAGGAAGCTTAATCATTAATCGGGATGGCGGATTAGGTTAAACAAACGGAGGCAACTGATTGGCCACTGTTTGTACGGCGCACCTCTCCATCCTGGCGCGCAGGCATGCGATAACGTGTCCCACAAGAGCTCGAACTAAGGCAACCTTACTCCTTTGGACAAATAGACATTTTCATTAAAAAGGATTTAATTTTGCTACATTAGGATTCGCATACATACTGCACTATTTTATTTCCACAGAGCATCACTTCATAATTACTATTGTTAATGCAATAATCAGAAGGCTTTAGACTTTCGATTCAAAACGTAATTTTCCAAATATTTCATTTAACATTTAACTCAACTTGAATGGAAATTTGAACGAATTTTAATTTACAAAATGTTGAAAAAATGGGAATAACTCTGCAAAAAATGCAATTACACCAAGATTGAGCAGATTTCCTAATTTCGCTCCAAATTATGCAGCTCAATGACAATGTAATTTAGTCACTTTAACAAATATAAAATGCAATGATCAACTAGCAATAGCTGATTAATTTGTATTCGCTTTTATAAAGCATATCATAAGTATTTTAACAAAGTTACCAATTTCTATGCAAAGTATAATCTCAGTCCAACCCGACACCGACGCTCTCTCGTTGGCGTTACACATCTACTGGAAGCTCTGCCTTCAAAATCAATGAGCAAGGCCAATTTGAATTGATGTGTCAGTTTAATTAGAGTCACCACAATGCAGCAGTTGACATAGGATAAAAGTGCCATGGCAACACTGATGCGCGCATATCTAACCCCAATTTGCCATCGCACTTTCAATACATATCCATGGGGAGGAGTTACCCTGCCGACACTCAGTCCCAACGAGCTTTGCAAGAAGTTTACGAAAAGGAGGAACTCGCGGCAATTAAATTCTTTCTTGCCCATCACAAACCAGATGAAGAGGTCACTAAGAAATCAGCCACAGTTAAGGAGATCTTTCAACTTGAAATACCTCAAAAGTATATCAAACTTATGGATGAAAAGACACACAGAAAGATAAAGAAACAATCAGAGGCAACGACAAAAGAATTACTGCCTTCCACTGAAGAGATTCCTCTTATGCGACCTCCTAGTTCGTCGACTAAGAATTTACTTTACGGAGAGCATGGTGAAACGTAAGTTTTATTTAAATAAGTTATATCTTAAACAATTCGATCGTTAGGCATCATTAAAAAAATATTAAAAGTAAGTACATATTTAAAAAGACAAAGCCAGCTACCTTTGCTTGATCTGTAAGTAATTGAAAAATGGTCATTTTTGGCATGTCTTAATGATAGTCAGTAAAACAAGAACATCAATAGAAGAGTAATCTTTCTTAATAATTGCTGCTATTCTCACAGTCCAACTGCATGTATGAAATAGGCTTCAACTATACCAGCTAGCTATAAGAGGCAAAATCAATAATCTGTTTAGTAAATGTTTTTTAATTTATAATATTTCATATAATTCAATTATCTTGTCAATTTCCCATTTGCTAAGAGCCAACCATTGTATTTCAAAAGTCTATTCAGTGTTACATTTACCAAGGTAATCTGGACAACCAAATTTTAGCATTTATTTTAAAATTTCATTATTTCCACCTATAGTAGCATCTACCTGAAACAACGACTGAAGTTGAATCCAGATGAAAGATACGAGATGCCAGTCACGTCAGCAATGGAATATGGCTGGAAGTTATTTGAAGTCTTCCCCAAAAGTGAAATCACACACCCGCGTTATGGAAGAATTAGCACTATTCAGAAGAGTTTCTTTCGTAATGGTAGCATCTCGCTGAAGATGGGTGAAGACATGCTTTGAGTTACTTTGTATTTTTTTGAGCTTTAGTTTACATTGCGTTGTTTAGCCTGAGAGAACTGTTTAAACAGAAAATTCTTAAATTGTGGTTTTCAGAAATACAATTCGGTTGTAGTTCTTCGCCAAAACGCTGTCTTAGGCTTATGTTAACCAACTCAAAGGTCAATTACAAGGTTGTGAAAGGCAAATCAATTAGGTTTTAACGTACTCTATACCATGGCGTCATAATTACGACAAAGTACAACCAATGGTTTTTCCTTTCAAATCACTTTAAAGCAAAATAAAATTATCAGCACCTTCGTCATTTGAGGATTTTGATCAAAAATGAATAATTATGAACATTGTTTACTAGTAATGCAACAGACGCCCAGTAATCTACCGATACTCAATTAAAATAGGTGAAGAGGTTTTTTCAAAAGGCTAGTTCGCTTCACTCGCCCAAGAAAGCCCATTTTTTTGCATAAAGCTAGAATGGAAGATGAGCTAGCAGTACAGCAGATTTGAAACTTTATTTTTAATTACTGGCATGAAATTCTGTTTAAAAAATGGTATTAAATCCTAATCAGAACGTCGGACATATGCCATTTTGATATGATCAAAAAGGTCATCTTTCAGTTTACGGTGTGCATGCATGACCATTGAAAGAATGGCGAGTAACGTAAAGAGTGTAGAATTGGACAAGGTAGACGGAAAGTAGAAATGTAGTCACTATAGCCCAAGTTAAAACAAGCAATGATTGAATTTGATTAAATTTGTCGCTATCAGAAACACTTAATTCGTTTATTGCATCAACAATTGAGGTCTGACTCCAAAAAAATTTGGAAATCCTTTTCTATTACATTGGGCGATAAATGTGGATAGTTAACATTGCTCGCAGTTTTATAAGGTGTATAATTAGTTAGATATTTAATTTTTGCCCTTATCTGTTCTGCCTTTGGTAATCTTCACTCCATTGACAAGCTAGAGAGAAAGCATTATAGCTGTCAGAAGAGTCGATTTGTCAGCTAAGCGCCACATTAAATTAGATTAAAAGAGATCATCAAATTACTTCACCAGATCTATGAATAAGAAATCGTTTTGGATATTTAGATCAAAAAGCGGTTAAGCGTCCAATATACTTTCATCAATTGGCATTGCTTTACAAAAAGGCAGAATCTGATTTCAGTATGCTCTTAAATAGTTGGAAGGTAACTGATTCAATTGCTGTCATTAGTAATTTGACAAGATCGTCTTACTCAGCCGTTTAGAATCAGTTTGGATATATATATATTCCACCTTCCAACGAAGTCTGACACAATAGTCTGCCTTTCACCAAGAAGTATTCCCCAACACTCCAATTAGTTGTAAAACGTAATAACATTCTTTTCATATTAGAGAACGGAGACTGAAAGTAGTTAGAATTTCTGCCATAATATAACAAAACTTTTGCACTTAGTCAGTAAGCCTCGTCAGCATCGGATTGGGTAAGACCGATAGTTCGATTAAAGGTATCCACTGGCGGGCTGTTCGAATTTTGCATAAACTGGGTAAATACGCCCTAGTGCAGTTACTTTGCTGCTATTTTAGCCAAACTGGAATTAAATGACAGCAATCTACGAAGTCTTGTTACAAAAATCACGTGAACTACCACAAATGTCTTGAAATGCTCAATTTGTGTAGAGGAATTTGTCCAAACAAATCATTTGTTGACTATAAGTAAAGTACCCAACATTTGTGGAAGGCTAAGGTGGGAAACTAAAGAAGGATTTAGGTAATTAGAACATTAAAGCTACTCTCCTTTTGAGCTATGAAATGTTTCTAATACCACTGAACCAAGTGTAATAATTTAAAATTATAAAAACCATCAGATGCCAATCACCAAAATTTTAAATAGAACGATAGCCGACTCGTAAACAACGGTCTTTTGTTGTTCATCAATCTAGATTTGACCATATTCCAAATAATGCGAATCACTAGCACTCGCTCTCTCTCTCGCTCTCTCTCTCTCACTCTCTCTCATCGCGCATCGTGTATCAATTACCTTGAGGACATTTGCTTTGTCTCATATTTTCAAATGTATGTTGCAAATGAATGTTTTTGTTATCAAGTTACACTTAACTCCTCTCCTATAGTTCGGAGTTTACTCTCTAAAAGGACCAATGGGAGCAAAAATCATTTCAGTTGTATTCTGGTCAGAGATGTTTTAATGGGCGAAATAGACCATCATTACACAGAAAAGAGTAATTAATATGCGAAATATTTTTGTCAAAAGGTCGAATTCTTATGAATAACTTTCGAAAATATCAGAGATCTGATTGAAAATGGAAGTATGATCATGACTAGTGAGTTGATTCAGAAAGATGTAAATATAATCATATCCGATTTCAGGACTGCATGAATTTGGCGTTCTCTTGCTATATTTGTTGAAGCTTGAAGTGAATGCTGCTCTCGAATTGAAAGTGACTCAATGTACTGGCTTTCAGGAAAATGATGATCTTCTGCAGGTTGTGCAAGGTCACTTCCTTGGTTATCTGATGCGCTAATACAATCAGGTCTTTCAAGTACCAATCGAATATTCGTAGCACTATAGTCATCTTCTTTACCTGACAAATCACACCACTTATCATCTGCCCGCCTTATTCCCATTATTTGCGCTAGATTATACGGCTCTGTTGAATTCTGCGTTGTCATTAGTAGTATGGGAGATGAGGTAAATTAATTTCTGATTTGTGCTGAAACAGAAGCACCTTTCTGATCTGCTTGGATAGGAGGTGGGGGTGGATTAGAATTTATTAATTATATTCTTGCCATAGCGAGATCAATTAACTCCGATATACTCTATTATCACGATCTGTCAAAAGTATAAAAAATCATTTATACGCATTAAGTAAAATGGTTTAAAAAACTTTAATTCACGTTAGCAATAAAAGTTATTGTGATTCCTAATTCTTGTCACCGTTAGTTGATGATTTAGTCTCACGTCCACTCAAAGTACTGCAAACAGTTTCAGTGGTTCATCCATTAAAAGAAAGTTTCTCCTCATCTTTTTTTGAGATCTTAATTTAAGTTGCCGTTGTCGCCAGACACTGAGGTTGAGATCCATCAATCGTGCCATGATTTATTTTTCCAACAGTTTCAGCACTTTGAGTTCCACTGAGACCTCGTAATGGGAACTACTCCAGGAGTGGGTTCGATAGAAGTCCAGTAGGCTGGCACTGAATTGCAGTGATTTTTTAGTTGGAGTTGGTAGGGCATTACAGAGAGTTCTTCCCCAGTTCGATTTTAGTAAGGGGTGAATTAATATTGAACTAATTTGCGAACTTTGTGACGGTGAACTATTTTTCGTTGGTGAATCACTTTCTAAAGCTAAACTTATCATCATGTAATTCATTATTCCTCGGATTTTTGCACTTTCACCCTTGAAAATTAGCAGCCCTCCCCCCTCAATGAATTCCAGTTAGAAAGAAGAGGCTTAAAGCATTGAACCAAACAAATGTCGAAATGTTTTGAAAAGATTTGTAAATGAATTTTGAGTATTTCTAAAAGTGGCGTTAAAGAATCAAGAAGTAAAATGTGCAAAGAAAAGAATAAAATAAATCAATATTTAATGACGTTTCTATTTCGAAAATGCAGTTTAATGACTTTAATATTAAGCATTTGAGAATTTATAAATTTTTATAAAAATACATTGATGAAACCTCAGCAAATATCAAATTATCATTTTGCTTAATCTTAAATTGCTCTGTGAAAAATTTGCCACAAGAACACACATATTAGCCCATGTATGTATCGAACTAGCCTGGTTGCGTAGAATTCGCTATATCCGTATCCTAGCTCCATATAGGAAATTTTAGAGAAAGTTATTTATTTTAAATCGAAATCTTACAAAAAATCAATATGGTCAGTAAAAATTCAAACTCATTTTCTGTCTACGAGACCAGTGTCGAAGATGTTTGGGAAGCTGACGATGAAGAATTTCTTTCTCTCATATCAAAAGCAGGTAATCTCGTAAGCAGCATTTGTTAAAGGTATTTAGCTGCGGATATGACTGCGAAGGAAGTTATGAGGAATCATTCAATTGAAACACAGAGAGTCATCAAGGTTGTTTTTTATATTGTCTTTCAATTGTAAACTATTTCATTTCTTTGTCAAATCTAGTCTCGAAACCCAACTGGAACACCGCGTACTTTGATGCCTGGGAGAGTAGTTCGACTTGAGACTAATTCTGATTCTTCCTTGTCCCTGGCGCAACCCTCTGTTGAGCGCCGCATTGAACAATTTAACTCCCTTATTAATTCGCCATTTACAGATTTGAGTAAGAGCATTTGTTTAATATTTTATAATTTTTTATGTTTTAATTTTATCTTTATCTATATTTTGAAAGCAATTCTTCGTAAGCTCTCTTGGTCAGGGATTCCCCAAGCCATACGCCCAGTCACGTGGAAATTGCTATGCGTACGTTCATAATCGCGCAATTGCTTATTTAACGTTTTGACTAAATGCAAGTTCTAGCTTTAACCAATCTTAAATTGTAATGAAGATTGTCACGGAATAAAACTCTTACAGTCCATTTTAAATGTCTTGAGTCAATAGAACCCAGATTTAAGTTAGATGTGGTACTTTATTAATAAAATTAAACGGTTTTTGACACCTTTTTGACGTGTTGACAGCTGTGCCATCAATTTATTTATGTTAAGGCCAGTTAAATTTGTATTTGCACATATATGCATATGTTGGTTGCCATCATTGTGCGGAATTTTCTACTTACGATAATTTATACTACGTTCTACAATGAAAGTATAAATGAACATGACAATTCCCCAGCCGAAAATCATTCTGTTCAGGTATAAGAGTTTATTCTAACTCCCGTTTACTTTGAGTGTACAAGCCTTCTGGGGTCTGCTTGCCTAAAACTTTCTGTCCCTCTTATCCTTACTCTATTAAACTGTTGTAAACTGCGGAATATCCTATTAGGTCACGTGTCTTCTCAATCATGAGAAGAAAAAATTGCCGACTGGCGTTTGTGTCTGTCATAAAGTAAATAGGGAAAGTGATATTTTAAGTTTGTTTGTTCTTTCGATTTGCCTGAGATTGAGATTGTTGCAAACGTTATGTTCACCTGTGCTTATTGAAATTGGTAATCGGCTCACTTCAAATCTGTAATATGCGTAGTTAGGTAAGACGGTTTCATACGTAAGATTGTAATTATTATTCCTTATTGTTCAATCGAATATTTATTTACGAACTTAATGACAAAATGGGATCAATCATTGCCATTGCCGAAGATTAGGCCTCAGAAATTTCTTGTTTATATATTAAAGATGACCCAAACCCACTAACAGCCGGATTTGGGTGTTAATAAAATTTTATCAATTCATATTTGGCAGAAAATAAAATTTCTTATGGCGGGAGTAAAACCACTGAAATCGTTGGCAGTGCGCTCATTGAATGCCGGAAGGTTGACTATTCACTTTAATGGACAATTCATACTTATAATTAAAATTTGTAACTCGGTTTACTGTGTTTTCTCTTTACCCCACAACATTCAATGGTCATTGACCGTTTGTTTAAATATCCTGAACTGTCGTGGTACTTCAGATCATTTTCTTCCCAAGGTTGGCAGTAAATGATCCTACGGTGATGTTAAGAGTTGAGTTTTGGCAACTTTCACTTAATTCGTTGTCACGCGGTGCTGCAACTCACTCCTCCTTTCCATTTAAATTAGTGTTCCATTGGGATGTCTACATCGCTTCATTTTCATATTTCTAAACACTAAATTTTTAAAGCTTCACTTTCATCTGCCTCTAGGACTATCTTCCAGCATCCAGTGATCGAAGGAGTTCAATCCTAGAGAAAAAGCGAAAACAGTATCGTGATTTGAATGACCAATTCTTTAATCTTCGTAACGGCCATGATGGCGCAGAAATATTTAAACAAGTTCAAAAAGATCTCATCCGAATGCCGATGCTTCAAAATCGACAGGATCTATTTGGAGTGAGAGACCGCGATATTTGCACTTAATTGAGTTATTTAAATTCTGTCTAAATTTCAATTTTGTTCTTCTAGTTGTTTGAAAGGGTGCTTTTTAATTGGTCGATTAGACACCCAGGAAGTAGTTATGTTCAAGGCATAAACGATCTGTTAACGCCGTTTTCTGTGGTCTTCCTTTCCGAATACGTGAAAACAGGTTAGTTGATTTGATCAGTTGTTGTATCCCTTCAACGATAACCCAGTGACTGCTTTCCTAATTCCCGTTTATTTCATTAATTTTAAGAGATGAATTCCTCGGGTGAATTGAAGCTCTCTGCTCCATTAACCGGAGAACAGATGCAAAACCTAGAAGCAGATGTTTTCTGGTGCGTTTCGAGGCTCCTAGACACAATTCAAGATAGTTACACATTTGCTCAACCAGGAATTCAGAACAATATTAATAAACTATCCAGTCTGATCGAACGAGTGGATAATGAATTGCATAAACATTTAATGCTACACAAAGTGGAGTATTTGCAATTTTCTTTCAGATGGATGAATAATCTCCTAATTAGAGAGCTGCCTCTTCGATGTATCATTCGATTATGGGACACGTATATGGTATTTGAAATATTCTACATACTGAATACATTAAAGTAGAAATTCTAACTATCGTTTTTCTTTCAGGCTGAACCAGAAGGATTTTCCCAATTTCATGTGTATGTATGCGCGGCCTTTTTGCTTCGATTTAAGGATGATTTAATGAGACAAAATGATTTCCATGGTTTATTGGTATACCTCCAAGCCTTGCCAACACATCGATGGACTAATGATGACATTGAGCTTGTTCTTGCACTGGCCTACCAATATAAGAGTCTATTTTCTCAAGCGCCCAAACATTTGGACTACCAGAAGAGTGATATACAGTAATTGTATTAGTAGTGATTTTTAGTCAACCGCCTCTGAATCCCCCTTCTGTCTTTCTGATTAACTTTTCATTTTGCACTATTCTCATTGAAATTAGACAAGATTGTAAATAACTGATGAACTTGTTATCTATCTCCATTTCAATATATTTGTTTGAAAAGCTTGTATAAAATTCGAGAATAAACAATGAAGTGTTCTCGTTGCTCAATGTCTATGGGTATGATGTACAGAATGCGTCCATAAATGTAGAAGAATTCCATTTTGGTGAGTCTTCGTTATGTGGAAGCCGAAATTTATAATGTTAAGTTTGTTCAGAGTTGTTCAAAGACTGAAAAATTGGCACACTATTTTGAGTAAGCATAACATATCATTAGCTATTTTTCGAGTATATATTTAAGTGTTGATAGTGTAATGGCTCGGGGCAGGTTTTAATCTCGGATTAGAAACAAATAAGAGTGCAAATCTTTAATGGCTATATATACTTCCGTGTTTACTTGGATAAGTACACGTAAACATGCTTCTTTTGATTTCCTCTTTGGTTAAACAATTCATACCTTTCTTGGCTTCTAGTGGCTATATTATTTGCTGCTAACTGAATTCCAGTTAGCACGAAACCATGAACTTTAGTCCGGTCCACACTCACGGATAAATACTTTGCCCTCGATGCTGATTTAGTGCAGTAGATCTTATTTTTTTCTGAGAGCAATATACGTTGTGAAGTTGTATCAAGCAATATTAGCGATATTTAAATGCGCCATTCATTGGCATTATCACTGATGCAAACTAGTGTAGAGTACATATGACTAAGCAAAATCGCTTGAATGATTGGAGCGGAGTCGAAAAACGTCACTCCCAAGTAAATTAGTAAAGCATATTTAAGTGGCTATCATCTGATGATTGGAAACTGAATAAATAATTTGCATTTCTCTGATGCTCTCTCCACCGCGTTACCTTCAACTGTCGGGTTGATGTGGAGTTAATTTGCCATTTTATGGATCCGTCAGAATCTGTTTACTAAAAGTTAGTTATTGATTAACTCAAAATTTTAAAATAGGCATGCATTGTTCCTTTCCAATCAATAACCATTGCTTTGTGAATTGGCAGGTAGTAAAAGTGCTGCTTAGCAATGTCTGATTAATTATATAGATGAGAACCAAAATTATACGGTTGAAAGATATGGAGTTTCTCGTCTATAGCTTGTCAGGAAAGGTGCTGTCTTATACAAATATTATGGCTATTTCAGTAAAAATATCGGATTGAGTACCAATTACATGACTTCGCATGAATGATGTGACACTAGTTAAAATTTAAAGTTAAAAAATGAATATGATAGACAAATTTAATTCAACGGGACATACAACGTTGTGGCGTACACTATTCTATCATGGCTGAACAAAGAAAGCTCATGCACATTCAGGCAAACTCGAAGATGAGCCGTGCAACTTGTCACGTAGGGAGTAAGTGCGGTCTCAGCCAATCACCAGTCCCTACATTGCTTAATAAACCCTTCATTGTGCTTTAAAGACTAGGCTCTTTGGGAGACATCCCGAGTAAACGCGTTCCGTACAGTACGTGTGCTTCTTCTATAACTTTGCGGTAGTTTAGCTAATCATGGGAACCACCCCAAATTCATAATTCTACAACTTTTTCTTAGACATCCAATTAAAGTACACTATGATGATGTATAAAGATATCTATACCAATAATTTTTAAACCGAGTGATGATAAAGTCTTCCGAAAGATGGAATTCGTAAAAAAATTTGACACTTCGTATCTGTTGGCTACTTTCAGAAGTAGGCAACCACTATTCGTCATTGAAGGACAATTGCACGTGATTTTGGTTCCTGGTTGACATTTGTATTCCTTTTACT